>JAOXYH010018061.1:0-11895 GCA_028566455.1 Botula fusca | reverse complement strand
GTGATTAAAATTCTGTCTAACTACATTTCAAGGGAAAGCTAAAAATACATATGCATGCATGATTTTTAATTTCAAATTTTCCCGCATCACTTTGATTGAAAAGTTATGGCTATCTCCCTTCCATGAAGCTATCTCACTTCTGCGTTTGAAAACGTACGTAAACAAAGATGATGTCTGTATTTTCACGAACATGACAACTTTAGCGGCACAGCACTAGCGGTTCCCAACGTCTATATAATTAAAATTTATAACACATATATTTTGAATATTCTGTGGATTCATAATACTGACGTCCGATCATATATATTTCTATAACTAAACCATACGACGACAATATATATTTGGGTTCAGTTGAAGTTGAGTCTCTGAAATCATGCAAATTTACGAAAAAATTTCGATAACTGCCTTAACACACCCGCGTGCGTATGGTGTAATAGCTGCAAATTTGTGGCAAGGCAGTTTCAAATTATATGAACTGACAAAATAATATACAATTATGTTTTCAGGTAAAACGACATCTTGAAAAAAGAAATAGATATTTAAAAGAAAAGATACGAGAAGTGGAACGAGAAACGGGATATATCTTACAAGCCCTTTAGAAGTATGATACATCTGAAGATCAGAAGTCAAAAGTGGTACAGACAATAATTGATGAAGACGACGACGAAGAAGTAACGGACATTTAGTCTCAAGAAGTACCATGTTGTAGTTCTGCTATACCAAGTCCATCGATGGAAATACCGCAGGCAGTGACGCCCTTGTTAGACAATGCTGAAATGGACAATTTATGGCAGGATACTTTCATGAGTCTGGATGAATATGTGTAACCGTCAGACAGGTTTTATCATATCTTGTAGATTCAGTCTGGTACATTTGTTATTAAACTGGTGCATTCCACAAGTCAAATATCAATTCCATTATCCTCCTCATCAACATCAAACCATTTCAATACATTCATACATAAAGATTGGCTACCCCTACCTTTATTAGTAGGTTGTTAGAGAGAAATCGGTGTCGCACATGCTTGAAGTCATCTGTTTTTATTTCCCTCCCTGCCGTGAGGAGACAGGAGCATTACCTTTCACCAATGTTCGTACGTCCGTACATTTTCGTCGCACTTACAGCAGAATATTTTGATATTTGGTATGTAGCTTTGGTGTGGTGAATTGTACCGTGTAAGCGCTTTTCAGATTGATCGGCCATCTACTGCCTGTTTAACGATACTTCGATATTTGTCAATGTACATTGTTAATGCACAATTTTTCGTAACATTTTTCTCGGAATTTTAATATGGCCACCATGGATTCTGATTGGCTGACACATTTTCAACTTATCTGATGTACAAGAAAGTGTGGTATACCAAAATTTCAGATTCATAAATTCGTTTGGGATATACAATATTAGACGTGATCGCATGAACTCCGTAAGGAGTGAGACCAGTTGCGTCGACAGGGTAAGCGTCTCCTGCTATGCATGCATCACCCGTCATGCGAAAAACTTATGTCCAATAAATAAAAGTCATGGAGAGGAATAAGTCAACTGAAACCATCGATCCAATTTTAAGCCGAACCATGCAGGTCTATTCTTTGACTGGTCCCCTAATAGAAATATGTCTAATGGCAGTATGACCCCAGGTCGTCTGAATGTCCGACACAATTTCGAATTCCCCTCTGAAACAACTACGTCAGTTGGTGGTAAAAATGCAAGGAATGTTCCTATCAAAGATGACAACTGTTATTCAAAATAAAAAAAATTCAAAAAGCCGAATACGACTTTATTTTTGGCCATGTTTGGCTAAGATTTGAACTACAGAACTATATGATTATGAATTGTTTAACTTATTACAGGTATTTAAGAAAAGTTGGAACTTTTTCTATGTTGTTGTCGATAATGCAAATTAGACATCAATAAGCAAAAAAAATTTAAAAACAATCTTCTCTGAAACATGTGAAGTATTAAGATTTTAAGAACCAGCAATGGTAAGACATATTTCGCATGAACTTTTCACAAATGAAGTTGCATGGGTTCATGGGGTCATAGCCCTTTTGTGGTCAAAATAGGGAAACTATTTTTTATTCTTAATAACAAGCAATAGAAGGCTGTCAGATTTTGCATAATTATGATGAGGATTTCGAGATTTTAATTAATTTAAATGAAAACCCAAGGCACTGGGTTTCAGCTTCAGCGAGGAAAACCTTAAAAGAATTACTAAGAGGCAGTAATATTTTGCATAATGCAAGTGTAGGACACTGATGTTAAAATTCATACAAATGAAGGTCCAGGGGTCGATGGGGTCCAAGCAATGGGTCCAAACTTTAACATAAGCTTCAATGAGAAAAAAGTTTCTTTTTACAAACAGAAAAGGTAACTAATAGTTTGTATGAAATACTAGCAGGACATTGACTTTATAGAAATTAAAGTTCTGTTATGATGCAAATTAGTTATCAAAAAGGTCAAACAGTTTCTTTAAAATCTTGTTTGAAATTTCTGAGCCTTGATCAGAACGGTTCTTAAATATGTCTAATTACATGATCTAAACGACCTGTTTTAACTAATTTTGTGCTAAAACTTTGGGGGGAAAATGCCTGATAAACCCTAAACATCACAGTGTTGATTTAGAGATAAAAAAAAAAGGCGTATCTCTTATTTATTGTTTACTGACAGTGGGACCAGTAATGTTAAGAGAGCGAAACTGTCTCAGGTGAGCAATATATAAACAGACAGCAAAAGCAAAAGCTGTGTGGTTGTCAACTTGAATCCAAAACGTGCGTGATAGGTCAGAGTGTTGTTCTGTATTTTCCAATATGAGTCGACCACCACTGCAACTGAACATTAACTATACTCGTTGGAGTGCTAAGAGGGGGTAAATTAAACCTACTTGTACAGTAAATTGTTGTTGTTGAAACGTGAACAGAATTCCTTGTTATTTTTCATATGCCCTGGCTCTGAAATCTATGCAAAATAGAACTGTTGGGAACCATGTTTCCAGTTGATCATTAATTAGTGGTCGAGTTACATGTGGTATACATGTACGTTATAAATAGCCACTAAGTAGACCGATTTGGTAAGGACTTAGTTTTTGTTTATACTATGACATGTAGTCTCCGATATAGATTAAGATAGACTATGCTAGTTGGACGAGCAACAAAGTGAAAACTTAGTTTATACTTAGAGTATAATAGATGCATGTAGCCTCAGCTGAAAGGTTTTGACTTTGTTATATTTTGACTGACCTACAGGTAAACACTTCGTTTATATATGATAGTACGACTGAGCTATAGGGTAAAGAAGTTATATTTGGAGTGTGACGGTAAGAAGAACTAAGGGTTTATACTACAGAGAATTATAGTTTGATTGGCCTTAGTTTGAAATAGAAGCAGTCAGAAGGATAATTATCAACCGAAAATCCAGGGGCAAAGACAAAGCCAAGACAAAGCCAAGACAAAATAGAGAAACATCACATGGAACACAAAAGCTGAAATGAGCTCACTATACAAAACTGAAAACTAAATGAGCAACTCCAGTAAAAACCATGAGCATAGACCAATTGCACTGCTAGGGTAAGCGTCCTCTGCTTCAGTTCTAAAAATATCGTCGAGTTACTCATGTTATATCCGGTAGGTGGAGATGAATACACCATAACAGTTTTCAAGTTCATGATGATGGCCGTAGAATTTTTAGCGAAAAGACGAGAGCAAATCAGAAGAGATGATAAAATCAGATTTGTCTCAGGCAGCAATAAATTTCAATGCAAGAATAATTGCTTTTGCTTCCGTTGTAAAAATTGATGAAACTTGTGATACACGGAGGGTTGGAACTCTGTCCCCGAAGAGAGCGATCTGTATAAATTGTAGAATAATCAGAATAACTGGATTTAATTTCAGCATAATGTTGTTGAATTATAAGAGGGTTAGTGTCTACTTTATTAATGTTTACAAAGTTCAAATATAAGTTTCGGTTTTGGTATTTCCCAAGGTGGACACCTAGGAATTTCATTGGTTGCTGTTGTATCCAAGTTCATATCTAAGGCGTTGCCGAAACGTTGAATTTTATTCTCGTGTTTTTCAAAAATGTTTTCATACAAAGGACGGAAGACACAGCTGTAGGCCGGATTATCATGATGTGCCTTCAATTTTGAGGCATACTGAAGGTCCAGTTGAACTCATCTGTTCGCAAAGGAGGGTTCATTAGCCTCAGCATACAAACTCTCCCCAGGAGAGGTTCTAAAAGCACCACGACAAAGGCGGAGTCCTTGGTGATAATTTGTATGTATGACTTCCTTGCTGAGCCATATATAATTGGCCCATAATCTAATTTTGATCTAACTGGAGATCTATATAAATTAATTAAAATGCATTTGTCAGCACCCCAATCGGTGCTTGACACAAGTTTTAAAACATCAAGTGCCTTTAGGATTTTGATTTGAGCATTTTGATATAGGACAAAAAGGGAAGTTTACTATCAAATATTAAGCCAAGAAATTTTGTTTCCTCAACTATTTTAATATGGTAACAATATAAATATAAATCGGGATGCGGGTGCATTTTGCGTTTTCGACAAAAATGCATCCCAACTGTTTTTGATGTCGAGAATTTGAACCCGTTTTCAGAGGCCTATTTTTCGATTTTCCTCAGATTGTTTTTCGATATTTTTCATATTTTGGTCTCGATAACAAATAAGGAAGTCATCAACATATAATGAGCCTTCAATGTTATCTTTACAGACTTGGACAAGATTGTTAATTTTAATACTAAATTATGTAACAGATAAAATGCCTCCTTGTGGGACACCCATCTCCTGATCATATTCTTCAGAAAAAGTAGAATTTACCCTGACAGTGAAATGCCTGTCAGATTGAAAGTTACGTATAAACTAATGAAGACTTCCTTTCAATTCCATATCAAATAGATCTTTCAAAATACCATATTTCCAAGTGGTGTCATAAGATCGAAAAAGATAGACACCACAAGTTCATTCTTGCAAAAGGCGTTTCGAATAAAAGAGTCAAACCGAACAAGATGGTCAAGAGTACTGCGGCCTTGTCTGAACCCACACTGTATATTGGCCAAAAGGCCATTGGATTAAAAAACCATACAAGGCGGTCATTGACCATTCGTTCCATAGTCTTACAGACGCAACTTCCCAAGGCTATCTGACACAGCTGTGGACCTTGAAGCTAAGGATGCCTTGGATGACCCAGTGTCAGATTGTAAAATTCCTTTCACTGATTTTAGATTTTGTATCAAACAGTACGCTTTAAAATTGTGGAAGAACACTTGGAGTGAATTAACAAACAATAAACTACATGAAATAAAACCTGAACTAGGGGGAATGGTTTATTTTTCACCAATCGAAGAGATCAAGTGGTTATAACTAGATGCCGTATTGGGCACTCTAGGAACACACATGACCACTTGTTGAAAAACGAACCGCCTCCTGAATATATTCCTTGCAACTGTCAATATACCATCAAACATATTCTTCTTGAATGCATAGATTTGGCTGATACACGTAAAAAATATTTCAGTCACAATAATATGTTCGATCTATTTTCTAACACTCCAAGCCATGTGATAATAGATTTCTTAAAAGAAGTTGGAATTTATAAAATTTGATTTATCATTTTGAATTTATAAATTTAAAACGTACTGTTTCAATATACCTGCTTTTGTTTTAGATATTTTATTGTCTTAGGAAAAGTTTCAAACCTGAGTTTCATATGTATATATATGACACCTTTTTTTGTTTTTATGTAATAATCATTTTAAAACTTATCAATTCTTTTTGTCACGTTTTATAATGCTTCTACTGTTTAAGTTATTTCCAATATATTAATGTCTTCGCCGCGATATAGCCATTTTGCGCTGAATTAGAATTTCTTTCTTTTATTATCTGTATAAAATTCCAAACCTTATTCATTGATGTATGTGATGTGATGCCCGAAACAAAATTTCTCCAGGATGTACGTCTGGCTTGCTTGAAAGTTTGACGAGCTTCGGCACGAAACTCTCTGAAGTTACTGACATTATCCGTTGTCGGATTTTTATTAAAGCGTCTGTGGGCCTTATTGCGTTCGCCGGTAGCCTTATCACAATTGTCTGTAAACCACGGTTTACCGGGGCGTTTGGGATTTGTCGAGGTTTTAGGAATAGTCCGATCAGCTATAGATATTAATTGTTCATTAAAAGATAAAATTGGATCCTTAGAACTCTTTAATGCATCTGATTTAAGCTCCTTCCTACAAAGTGTCAAACACTGTCCAAGTAGCACCAAACCGTAAATCAAGGCTCATATATCCTACGAAAACTGACAAGACCGTGAATGAACACAATAACGAACAACAGAACATAGAAACCAAAAACAATAAATAAGCAACACGAACCCCACTAAAAACAGGGCTGAACTCAGGTGCTTCAGAAGGGTAAGCAGTTCCTGCTCCAAATGTGGCACGCGTCGTGTTACTCATGGCGAAAATCCGGTAAGCAGTCATGACCGGGAAGGGATAGGGACTGCACTATGACACAGGAAACAGATCGTTGAATCTTCAAATAAAGTTGTCAGATAGTGTTCGCAAGCTTCTTGTAATGCCGCGGTTGCGAAATACTGGGACCTAAATTCACCTAATATAAACGCCAGCTCGCGGACTAAACGTTGAAAAGGAAGTTTTGAATTAACAGTTCAGTAGCATTTTGATACTCTGATTTCTTGAAAGCCAACTGTGCCAGGACGGTAGCGGTATGAACAGTATTTTCCGGTTAATGTTGTACTCTGACGTTGCTGCTTGGCCCTATGCGTGGCATCGAGGGATCCATCCTCGGCATTTTGAAGTGGGTTGGAGTGAGGTGCAGTTAAATAGATATAAGAAAAGGAGGAAATTTACATCTAAAATCACGAATTATGGCATAAACGAGATTTTTGGAGGTGGGGGATACCTTCCCGTGAACAACCAAAATCCGGATCCTCTGACTGTACAGAATTCTTATTCCATGGACAATAATTTTTCAAACCACTCCAAAGTTATTTAGATTTTCCGTTTTACGAATGTTCCACAGCTAAGTCCAATAAGTTTCAGCATAACCATAGTTATACATAAAGGGATGTGACCATGTGAGAACTGGAAATATATAAATATTTCTCTCCAATAAAATTCGTAAACAGTTATCAATTTAACTATTTACTATTTCTTGTAATGCAGCATATTATAAAACACTGACATGCAATGATTATAATCTATAGTAAAAGGTTGATAAACCTGAAGGTTTGGTCTGCATCCTCTTAAAAAACGTTTTTGTGGATAAATGAATTTCAACACATCGACATCAAGCTTCAACGGGGTAATTCGACCTCACTTTATAATATAAAAAGAGGACCCATTACAACTGCAGATATGGAGTTTTTTCCATATGCTTTTTCACATTGACAAGTGCTGATATGCTATAAGTGAGGAGATCTAGGATTTACTTGCAAGATTTCAAAACAGTAAATAATTTACGTTTTCTCTACGTACAGCGGTGTCTATACGGCTGTCCGACTGTTAGCTTTCAACATTCTAACTTAAGTTTTCTCACATATTTTTGTGTTCATGAAAAGCGAAAAATAACTATATCAATGGGAGGTCCTTTACAAAGCTTCCTCATTTCGTCCCGATCGGACTACAAATATGGTCGCCATGGGTAATTCTTGTTTCTGATTGGCTGATATGAAAAATATTTAATATCTCGAAAACATAGGCAACATGTTTAGCATGTCAAGGGATACATTTCATTCAATAATACTATAGTCATCCAACAACTCCTTATAAGAGTTATTGTCCCTGATTCATTATTTTCACTAATATCTCAAAACCGTAATAAATGGCTAATAAAATTGTAATGGCAAAATTCAGCATGAAAAGGACTACATTTAATGCATTTGGACTGTGAAACTTTGAAACTTTTATTTCACTAAAGGCCTCACATGAGGCATAATAGTACAGTACTTCCACCATTAGGCGTTACTATTTAAGCGATCAATCAGAAGTCACCGATCAGTCAAAAATCAGTCAAAAACCAGTCAAAAACACGTCACCAATCAGTCATAAGTCAATGTTAATTGACGAATGCAAAACGTAAATGACTTGTCTGACGGATAGAAACGTAATTTACGCGTGACTGATCGGTCCAATCCGTAAATGACTGATCGGTCGTAATACGTCACAATTTCTGGTGTATATAAAAAACGAAACGGTAGTTTCGTTTCATCTTTAATAACTTGAAACCAAGACATATTTTTTAATATCAAAGACATCACGAGACCCTCCCAGATTTGTCAACTGCTGTATACTTGACGCTCAAGATTTATTATCAAGTGTGTAAATAAATTACGATATCCCGCCAACTATGATCTTTTGAAATCGAAATGTATGTATTTAACAAACAAATAGATTTGTGAAGCAGTTTCGGAGTGTTATTGGGAAACTTTAAACGGTCTGTTCGACTTACAAAAAATGTACGATTCATACATAATGCTTGTGTACACTATATCACAATATAATGTTCAATGTTTCGCTTAATTATGTATGTATTGGAATAATCGATGAAAAGTTGTAAAACTTGTATGTAATCCGTTAAAGTAAAGCATGATTTTGTACAAAGATGTGCTGCTTTGGTAATCTATAGACTTTACTATATTATTTTATGTTTTTTTTTCAACAGTAAAAATTGAAGAGAAAATGCTTCCGAGGCAAACAGAAATTTTGACCTACATTCTTTGATTTACCGGTAAATATACACGGGAGAACAGCAATAATTTTTTGTTGTCAATGCCCACGAAACAGCCTCAATAGAACTAACAATTGACGTGTAATTTGCACATTCTAAATTATACTGCAAAAATGTGTTTCTTCCATTAATGCACTACCAAAATATCAAATATTGGCAACAAAATACCAAAGCAACAAGTTAACGGAAAAAAACTAAATTCGTGAATCCAGTGACAAGGTAAATCACTTGACAATTAGTTTTATTTTTAAAATTGACAATTATGACAATTGTCGATAGAACACATAGAAGGCACATAAAATGGAAGGCGATCATAGCATATTGTCGGGAGGTTCTCCTTTGCCTGATAACAATTTTTTTTTACATTTCAAGACACGTGTGGCCGTATGCATCTTCGAGTAAATGTACAAATTATCCCAATATTTGTTTCAGCGTGTTTCGTCTTTTTAATGTTTTTCATAAAATTGCAAACCATAAACTGTACAATCGTTACCCGTATACAACAAGTTTACCTATATATATATGCAGGTGACAGAAATATTTTAATTGTAATGTTGTTTATTGCCACTTTGTCATCCTAATGTAAACAATAACGACAGCGTGTAAGAATCATGGTTCCACGTTCATTATCCCCAAGGAAAAAGTTTCATTTTATCAAAGAACATCAGAAAATGTCTCTGTATATATAACAGAAATGGTCGCAATATTTTAAGCTTTAAAACGTATTTCTGAAGTAAATTATGACAACAAAATCGTCCTACGCACCGATTCTCTAAGCGTAATTCAATCAATAAAAAGCGACAAGTCGAGTAGACCGGATATCCCGGAACCGATCCAAATTTTGGCACACAAATTAAAACAAGTGCCAAGCCGAGATCAGGGAAATTACAAGATTACTGTTCTTGAAGTGCACCAGCTTCAAATTTATGGCTAAGACCGCTTTTTAAGTGCGACTACCAGTTGAAGACGCATGCATGCTGTATATAATTTTAGCAATTTTAGAGCTATAAAGTTTTAACAATTTTAGTGCTATAAAGGACTACTTCTTCCAACTCCCCGTAGTGAGCAGGGGACAGACAATTTCTGGCGAACGGAAGGGGTACATTTGAATAAAATATTGCATGCAATACTTATTATTAAATATTATTTCTTTCAAATTTTACCTGTAATTTACCTGTATTTTAGAGGATTAGCCCTAATGTAACATTTTATTTTAGCCCAAATGAAACTTACTTTTAGCCCAAACATAGCATTATTTTAGCCCAAATGTTACACTAATTAGCCCAAATGTGCATCCGCCGATTGAACGGATATCGGCCATTACTGGCATTTTAGGCAACGAAACTATTGAAAAACTTGCTAAAGCTGCCTTAAATCGAAACACAGTAGATATCAAAATTGCCCTCAGTTCTGGCGAGTTCAATTCTATTATAAAAAAAATATATTCAGCAACAAATGGCAGACTATCTGGGATAATAATAAAGATACTTGATTTTATGAACTTAACCCGAAAATAGAGAAAAATCCCGCTTTTTCGATGGAAACGCACAACATGCGACATTAATTACTAGATTAAGACTAGGAACCACACTTTTGGCTGGTCATTCTCAGAAACATAGTCTTGCTCGTCAAAATTTGATTACACAAGTAGTCTCCATTGGCAATCTCCCATTTGACATTAAAACTTTATTAGCTCCACCAAAGATCAATTTGGCAAGCACTGATTAACTTTATTTACGAAATCAACTATGAAAAAAATTATATAAATTTTGACCATTCACCAGTTATCGATTCAAAGGCGTCTTCTCCGAGGTCCGCCCGTAATCCAATTCCGCCCAAGATAGAATACTGTTTTACAAACACTACCGTCGGTGTGAATCTCCCCTCTCTTTCATTAATAATATAAATACATACGGGTATTTTGCTTTCCATTTCTCTTGTTAGGGTTATTTTCATGTAGACCTTCTTTCTAAAAAAAAAGCATAATTTGAGACAGGGACGTTATAATGGGTGATCTAGAGCCCGAAGTGCTTGGTGTCGGTATAGCGGTTAAACACACGTTCTTCACTATGTTGTTTGACCTTTTATTTTTATGTAGACGGAAATATAACTTCAGTTAGTGACGTTATACTGGGTAGTCTAAAGCCCGAAGTGCTTGGTGTCAGTATAGCGGTTAAATACGCATTCTTCTCTGTAAGGTTGTTTGGCCTTTTATTTTTATGTATACAAAAGTATAACTTGAGATAGTGAAGTATTACTGGGTAGTCCATAGCCCGAATTGCTTGGTCAAACACGAGTTCTTCTCTGTACGGTTGTTTGGCCTTTTATTTTTTATGTATACAAAAGTATAACTTGAGATAGTAATGTTTTACTCGGTAGTCCAGAGCCCGAAGTGCTTAGTTTCAGTATAGCGGTTAAATCAGCGAGATAAAAAAACTCCGTCAATAAGTAAGTAGGTAAGTAGATAATAGCATCTGGCATCTCCCTGTAAGGTTCAACTTGCTGGTATATTAAAAACGTTAAACTTGGAGGTAATAAAGCAATTATACCTACATTGTATGATACTGAGGAGCCAAAGCTGGAAAGGATATACTGGAGAACTGCAAGTAAATAAAGAATGTACTACTGAACTTCGGCTTATCAATGTTTTTAGAAGGTCGGCAGGGTTTGAATCACAGTCACAGTGATGTTTATACGGTGCTAATGAACAGGAATCTGAAACTTACAACTATGAAAGACAACTAAATTAAAATTTACATAATTTCTTTGCGTATATAACCGACGTTATTTGTTCGGATTATCATATATGAAGAGAATATTGAAGTTAAGTACAGACAGTTATGCATATCATAGAAAGTGGGAAGGCTATTCATCAGTTCAAAGTGTCCAGTATTTCACTATGACTTCATCTTATTAGATTAAACGTGATAATATACGATTCTTAGTTAAACCACGAATAGTATTATCAGCACGCCGAGTTGTATTCTGATCAACTGACTGTCCACAGGAAAACAAGTCTGCCCGTTCGACACAAAATTCTAACTTCGAGTCAACCAGTCTACTTTTGCTCTTAATAAGAAAATGTGACTTCCCACTCGATCCATGACTCTAACTTCAAGCCAACCAGTCTTTGATG
>JAOXYH010017950.1:0-11898 GCA_028566455.1 Botula fusca | reverse complement strand
GATCTTTTTCGGGACTCTGGGACCGGCGATTTTATTAATCGGGAATTCGGCAGTACCCCTTGACGGGATTCGGGATTTGCACTTCAATTTTTCGGGAATTGGGATTGAGAAATTTATTTTCTTGGTTTTGGATTTGACCTTTATTTTTTCGGGATTCCGGAATCAGACCCCCTCCTACCCACCCTCCTTAAAACATATATTTTAGTGCCGCAGTTAGCTTATACATTTTGTTGGAAACAAAGTTATCTTTCTTTCTTGCTTGCTCACAAAGCAATACTTTGGCTGGGTTTTGAAAATATAAATCTTGATGACAAATATCTAGTAATTTATTATTTTACTTATTGATCAGAAGAAATTGCTCAGGAATATTCGGAATTTTGAAATAGCTGTTTCTACCAAGTGTGTGTGTGTGTGTCTTCTTTTTTCCTTTTCTTTTGTTGTTTGTTTCTTTGGTTTTTTTTAAATAAAGTGTACACACTCATAAGCTGGAAGGTTTGGTAGTTTGCAGATTTTGCATATGCAGGGCCAATAGGCTCGATCGCCTTTCTACGACAGTAAGACAGGGAAATGACGCATAAAACTCTAGCAAGCATTAGCAATGATTTTTTTACCGGTAGACTGTTCCTAGTAACTTGTATGGCGGGTTATGAGCGAAGCTGTTCTTACAATTAAAATGCGTACGACGCGTTTCTGGATATGTTTTCATCAGACAAGTTCACGCGAAACAAATGAAAACCTTAAACTCTCTAATCGGAAGAGAAAACAGACCGAAATAATAGCCAACACAATTGTAAGACAATTTCCGCCGGGTTGCACACAACTGCAATTATGGGATATAGTATATGACGAAGGGCGTTTGGTCGGACGAGCGGGGAAAAGGGGAAGAATTGTACCCTCTGAAATTATGCATAATCTATTTTGGAAGTCATCGAATATTTTTCGACTTTTCGAGAGTTTGGAACACTTGTCATATTCCAGCAACATTTACTTTGGAGGTTACCTACTTTGTGAAGTCAATCCCCCCCAACAGTTATCAACATACTTCATTTAAAGTTTTTGCAGAAGCTTTAAATATGTATTGAAGTTGTGCATCTCCTTCATATATTTTGAAAATCATCAATAATTTTTCCCGACTTTTCAAGACTTTGGAAGTTTTGGAAATTTTTCAGCAACATTTACTATGGAGGGTACCTACTATGTGTAATCAACTGTTCCAACAGTTTTGAACATACTTCATACAAACTTACAGAAGCCTTTGACATATTTTGGAAAGCACGAGATTTTTTAAAAAAACTTTTCTGGACTTGAGAGCATATTTACTTTTTGTCAACATTTTCAGTAGATGGAACAATACATTTTATTTGTTTAATTAACTCCTCCAGTTTTACCCTACATCTTTGAATCGGTACAGGCGATTTGTACGCATATTTTAAATTTGTAAAGCTGTCAACGTACATCTTTGAAACTGTTGGAGTTTTTTCCGTCCTTTTGCACTTTGGTAGAAATTTCTAGTCGTCCAATTTAATGGGACATACTGTGCAACCCGGCCATATGTGTTTTTGACCTTTTTCATCATGGAAAGTCCCAGTATATCTATTATAAATATTTATGCATAGTTGTTTATATATTATTAATAAATTCCTTCTTTCATTTCAGTCAAATGTAACGATGAAGAAGAATATCCATCGCTTCTCAGTTACATGGTCTGTTCTGTTTCTACTGCAACAGTTCAATGTTGTGCTTCTTCAAAATGTCCACGATATGACACAAAATGCAATTAACGACAGACAGAGACGCAGCAGTACGAATTCCAGATATAGTCGTGCAGTGGACGCCATAGCGGTGACTTTGAAAAAAATCACAGATCTGAATATTTTTGCCGATAATGTAAGATCATGGCTTCAAACATGTGATTCGACGGAACAAGAAGACGAAATCAAGTTCTGGAAAAATAATCTCAGTATGTATCCGTTTTTTCTGGCTTTCATCTCAATTTCCTTGTACGTAATTGACTGTCATATAGCAATGGAGAAAAGGTTAGCAGAACTGGTAGATATTATTGGTGAAGAAGAAGTCGTCGAATTCATATTAGATTTAGGGTCAGATGATTTCCAAAATTTGCAAGTTTTAAAAGCCAGTGAGATGAGGGGTGATGTGGATGAATCATTAGACGCTGAGTCCGCTAGAAGCTCTTATGATGCAGAAGCCGAGGATCTTATTGTGGATAGTATACAGAATATAAATACACTTTCTGATGTCATGAACAGTCTAAATAGTTCTACGCAAAGATCAATGCAAGGTCTTGAGCCATTCCTTGACGAAGCTATTGATGAATATCAGGCTCTATCCATGCTTCTTACTGGAGAAAACGACAGGACTAAGCGACATGTGGCAACAAATGAAAAGAAAGACAGCATACGAAAACAAAACATTGGAGGAAGTGGTATAAACAGCAACTTGGAAAATCTGTTACAATATGACCTTCGAAAGCAGATGTCAAATATGGCTGCAAGAAACCACAGACAGATTTTAGGACAAAAACTTTCCGAAACTGCCCATAAAATGAAAACACAATCGCTTTCGTACAATGGCAAGAACATTCATAACCTGTTGACAAACAAAAGACAGCGAAGATCCCTTGAAATAGACGATGAAACAGTCGAGCCATTTTTCATTAAAAATTCCGAGTTTGATTGTAAATTTCTTACTCTGATGAAGAGAAATGAGATAGCATATTTATCTATGGAGAATTATATTGAAAGTAAGATCAGAAATCAGTTATGGGTTTGGGATAACGGAGCACTTCGAAACTACGACACTGGTCTGTTTGTTGATTTCAGCAGTGCAGACGATACAATAACTTCCACAAAACCGGCACATGATCTTCTACAGTTGAACGACTCGTTGCTATTGAACGACCATCAAAAATCATGTGACATAGAAATCAAATTGGTAGAAAATCGCATTGTTCCTAGCAGACAATGCCAGGGATCAAATCAGTCATGGTACTTCACTCCATTTAAAGTAGCACGTGACAAATTTGAAAGCTTGGTTTGTCCGTTTTTTATTCAGAGCATGGACACGTGCCAGCTTATTACAGTGGACGACTTTTCTGCAAAAATGTTGCCCATATCTGCTGAAGCCGTTTCCCGCCAAATGTGGTATTGGGACGGCCTGTATATTAGAAATGTCGAATCGTACAGATATCTGACATCCGGGTTTTACGGAAACGATATTGTAGCTATACATTTTGATGAACTAGCCCTTCAGCAGTGGAAACTCAACCATTCTTCAATACTATCTGCGTTATATGAAAACAGTGCTATAACTTCTAATGATGACATATTCATGTCTACGTTTGAAGAGAAAGCGAATCAGAAATGGAAGTTGATTGATATCCGTCATGGCAACGTTTCAACATGCATGACTGAAAAGGAGTATTTTGTTATAAAGAATTCTGATATTCCATGTCTTGTTTTTTGTGCAACCCAAGAGACGACGGCACCATCGTTTGGACTTAAAGTTGGCGTTTCCCTTGGATTTATTGGACTTGGTGTTTTATCGGGAATACTTGCATACAATTATTTGGATAAGTATATCCGAGGAGCTGGCTTTATTATCTCCGTAGTAGCTGGCTTTGTTTTAGCGGCTTCTGCCAGTTTGCTACTCCAGTTTACTTCGATATTTAATACCGATGTAACGTTGACAAACTTCCAGCATTTTAATGATGAAAATCCAGAAAACTGTTTGTGGTTTTCGAAAGAAAAAGTTCTGTACAACGTGAAGTATGAGAAGACACTTGAAATGTACGATGACACTTTAAGTGTTATTCTGTCCGACGACCCTTCAGAAAAATGGACAATCAATGATAAAAGGATTCAATCCGAAGCCGGCGAGACCTGTTTCCTGGAAGTATCAACATCGAAAGTACCTATAGCAAATTGTGGACAGTTCAGATCAAACTTTAAATGGACCAAACTATACTATGATGAGGGAGCAAATTTTTTCAATCATGTCCACTGCTTATATTATTTGGTCCATTCCTCAGCTTTACAAGAAGTGCAAACAAAACAGGACAAATATCCTCAGCAGTGTGGAGTGTTGACAGAAGAAGGTCTGGAATATAATTTCAATCCGATTAAACAATCGGACAAACTTTTTAACCAGCTATGGTATTATGAAGGGAATGAAGCTATCAATTTATTGTCTGGGAAGAAATTGTCAAACGCCAATCTGGATTTAAGTCCTATTGAGTTTAACAACTCGTATGCAGATAGTTTTTCATGTTTAAACAGAGCATTCTTTATAAAAAGCCACTCAGAGCCATGCAAGGTTCTTCAGTACAACGCCAGTAGCGCAACACTTGACTTTCACACCTTCAACGGGGAAAACATAGCATATCAACTTTGGACTCTGAAAGACAATGAAATTATTAATTATGGCAATGAAAGTGTGAAACTTCTAACAACGTCAACTGCTCCAGTAAACGAAAAATCATCCAATTATATTATGGAATGGAAGATAGTAAATGACCAAATAATTTTACAACATGGCGATCAAAATTGCAGTTTTACTGTTAGTGATGAAGGCAAAGTCAATGCCGATTGCAGGAAAACTCATTCAAACGACAACGTTTGGCGTGTCATTAGATACGATTCTCATTTTACTTTTTTCTCTGATGTTATATGTACCTACTTTATTCAGTCCAAAGACTCGCCCTGTGAGTTACTTACCGGCGACAAGGATACAAAGCAAGTTTATATGAGACCGGCATCAGCCAAAACCCTGGATTCACAGATTTGGTATATATCCCAGAATGAAATTATTAATTTGAATTCAGGATTTGTCCTAGCGGTTACTGACAATATACATACAAACCCAATGGTAAATTTAGCTGAATCAGGACTGGCAGGATCAGAATGGCTAGTGCATGGCGATGAAATCCAGTCGCGAAATTGGACAGGAAAAATTTTATCTATTAACGAAAAGAATGGATCTGTACTGATCAAAAGAAGACAATCTTTACAAACGCAAAAGTGGAAATTGCTTGAATCTCAAAGTGCTCTGAGTCATGCAGAAGAACTGTCCTGTTTTGACAAGAACACATGGGGTAAAGTAGATTACATGTTTATTAAGGCAACATCAGTTGAATGTCAGCTATTGACTGCGTCAAAAGATGGTTCTGTTGTCTTTCAAGAATACGATGAATCTCTTGCTACGAGACAGCTTTGGTATATTCAGTATGATCATGTAATCAGTGTGGAGTATGGGCTTTCACTGGAACTGGCTGACGATGGAAGTTCAGTAATTTTGGCAGATATCTTAGCCTATTCCGAGAGACAGAAATTTTATATGGAAAGTAATAAATTCATTCACAAGGAAGACGCTAGGGCAAATTGTGAATTAGCACCAAGGGAAATGGGAGACACGTATAGTGTGTCGTGTTCGAAGACGACGTCACACTTTAACGTGTGGACATTTGTCAATTACGATCAAGGCCTTAATGACATCAGCAGAATAATGTGCCTCTTTTATATTAAAAGTCTACAGAAACCATGCGAATATATAACAGGTTATGATGAAGGCCAACAGCTCAAAGTGAGACCTCTGGTTGAGGATCTTGTTGATGCTCAAATATTTTATCGAAAAAATAACCACATAATACATCTAAAAAGCAGACTGTATCTGACAGCTTCTTTGAATAATTCTAGATTAACATTAGAAAACAAAGAACAGTTATCGACGCAGCTCTGGCAGTTCAACAATAGTGAGAGACGAATCTCATTAATAGGTAATACAGACGAGAAGTACATTGATTTTGAAAAGGATGACGGACTGTTGGAGTTGGAAAATTTCAGACATATTCAAACTCAAAAATGGATGTTTGTTGAAATGAGTAATGATGAGGAACCATATATAACGTCATTATGTAGCGATACATACGAAAAAACAAAAGTTTTCTTCATTCAGAACGATAACTATCCATGTTTAGTTCTGACTGCTACTCGGAAAGGACAACCACCCGAGCTGAAAACCTTCGATGAAAATCACATAAAAGACCAGCTATGGTATGTCAGATACAACCAAATTATTAATCTGAATAGTGGCCATGCTCTAATGATTGAAAAGAAAGAATCTATAAATAGCTATGTTGTTGTGATGTCGAACTCTTATACATATTCAAAGAACCAGAAATGGAACGTTTATGTAAATTTCAAAACGTCTATTTATTCCTTATTTCGAAGCGGGTGTGTATTAAATGTTGACAATTCAGAAGAAACTATACTTCCTAGACTACAGTGTAAACAGAGCCAACAGGATAAGTGGAAATTTGTTGAAATGGACGATAATTACAATTTTTTCGATAAAGTCACTTGTATGTTTTTCATTAAAAGTGCAGCATATCCTTGTGAACTTTTGACAGGATTTGGCTATAATTTCCAACTAAGATTGCGACCGCTTGATCCGGATAATATAACAAAACAACTCTGGTACTGGCAGGGAACCAGAATAATAAACGCTGACAACAAACTGGCTTTGACAGATGCTGGAGCTTCTGACAGTTACTACATGACACTACGGCATGCATCTAGTACTTCAAATCGTCAGTCTTGGAAATATCAATATACTTACATAAAATCTCTAACTAATCGATACAGGACTGTCGGGTACTCACCGGATTCTGGGTCCGTCTATAATATGAGATACAACACTGGCAGTTCACAGCATCAACGGTGGACTCTTGTCTCTAAAGTGAGGGGAATTAATGATCCAAACAGACTGCATTGTATGAATGGTGACCGTAATCCTGTGATGTATTATATCAGAAGTGAGGATGGACAGTGCCCTTTGCTTGCCCATGTCGGATCCGATATGGTCGGAGTACGTAAAATCGATAGTGGATCAGATGAATCCAAAGTGTGGATTAAAAGACAACAAAACATCATAAATGTTGAGAATGGGAAGAGCTTGAGCGTAATGAAAGGTAGTGTGCATTACACTACGTATTTGGAAAATACTTACGCGTTTGAACCTCGACAGCGATGGCAACACTATAGAGAAGGATTACAATCTTTATACTTCACAAATAGAGGATTACTGACCTATGTATATGGTAGCGGGTATGGAATTCGTGTTCATACTCCAGATGGATCAAAAAGTCAAATTTGGAAATGGTACACCGTGCAACAGATACAGAATGATGAAAAGTTACTGCGATGTTCAAGGTGTTACAATAAGGGAGAGGAAACGGCCGCAGAGGTTATGGGATATATTCCAATAATTGGTTTATTCTACAATCTTTTCAGGTCAGTGGCATATGCAGTAAAAGATTGCCCGAAAGTGGCTTTATCCGCCTTAATAGACTCTCTTATTGACATTGCAATGGATGTAGCAATGGTTCTTACGGCAGGTGCGGCCTCAGCTATTGCGCTTGGGGTTAAGACTGGTATCAAGTTTGGAATCAAAGCTGGAATGAAAGCAGCGTTCCGTGGAGTCAAGGCTATGGTTAAAGGGTCAATTAAAGCTGCTAAGAATGGTTTTAAAAATATATTAAAGAGAGGCATTACACATACCCTAAAGGCTAAAATGAAAGTATCTCTGGTAACAATGAAACGGGTTTTAAAAAATTCAGTTAAATCTATTAAACGAATTCCTTCTACAATGAAATCTGTTGTAAAGCATACGACAAAAGGGGTTAAACAATTTGCCAAAACTGGAGTTAGGTCACTCAAGACCGTTATCAAGAAATCCAAGGCAGCACTGAAAAAGACGTCGAGTCACACTATAAAATTCAGTGATAAATTAACAAAAGCTTTAAAAAATGTGCGTTCTTCCATCAATACAAGGCTAAAAAAGATTGCACGAAGCGTAAAAGACCGTTTAAAAAGGAAATTAGATGAGCTTTCTGAACGAGCTGAAAAGGCTATCAAAAAAGCTGACAGCAAGAAATTTTCAAAAAAAAGTTTAAGCTGCAAGCGAGTGCGGAGGATGGTGAAAGTAAGAGGTCCATGTTCTAAAGTAAATGTAGAAAAGGCAACAAAGGAAATGGATGACGAAATAGACAATGCTGTTAAGAACGCCGCAGAATATAAATGGAAAGACTTTGACAAATGGAAGCAGGAATCGAAAGCTCGAGAAAAAACAAAAACTGAGTTCAAGAAGGAATTGCTAGAAAAAGAAAAAATCGATATGACCAAATCAGACCAGCTTGCTGTGATTGGAATCAAACAGAATAACAAATTTACCGATGTTTCACAGAAAACAATTAGTGATTTGAAAAAGGCGAGAAAGAACACCAAACATCCCGACACAAAACCGTTGCCAAAAGACGGACAATCACCTCCGACTGGTAAAGTGGATTACGGCAAAGATGTCCGCCACACCGAGCAAAGTTTAATGGAAACAATGAAACAGAAACGATTGCTTGACAAATGCAAACCAGCACAACCATGTGAAGTGTACATTTTCACTCGAAATTCGCCTTGTACAAAACATGCGATGAGTTACGCAAAGAGTTGTTTGAAGTACATAGATGAAACATGCAAAGAGTGGATAAAGTTTAGCGTCAAATGCAAGGTTGCTTTTCAACAAATCTATCAACCGAGAGGTAGAGAATTTTTCCCATCTGATAAATGGTCCACGTATTTTCGCTTTAAGTCCGGTGATAGAGCTGGTAAAAAATTCAACAATATACAAAGTGTGAAAGAAGATTTGGTACAAAATGGATATTCCGCTAAAACCGTAAATGATATTGACAAATATTTCGACTCTGTTGAGAAAAATGGTTTTCTGAAAACAGCATTTAATTCAGGAAATCCAGACAAAATTCGTGAAGCATTCAGTAGTATGATTTATGAGAGATCCCTTTTGGGACAAATTAATAAGGTTAGAAGTGGGTATTCCAATATTGATTTCTTTGTTATATGACCTCATTTTCGGTATAATTGTTCCTTGCAATTCAAACTGTGCATCTTAATGTTATTTTTAAAGGAACGTCGATTTTTTTGTATGTTTGTACGTGATGATTCGTTAATTTGTTTTTCATTTTACGAACAAGAACTTAGTTACCGTAAATTGGGATATTCTGGTGTAGGGAAATTTTGGTGGTTTTGCACTAATATGGGGTGGTTAAATTTTGGTGTGTCAAAATTTGGCCTTTGTAGAAACAAACAGAAATAAAATTGTCCAAAATGACTCTAAAATTCACATATCTTATATTATAGCTTTGATATCTATTTAAAATAAGTAGAGTCTAAGAGTAGTATTATGCATATTTTCAAGTGTAAATAACTCTCTAATAAGTATTAATGAAATACAATATTAAACAACCACACTATCCATAATGTTAATAGGAGTTTGGCTTTGATCCTTTAAATTATATTTCAATTAAGGCCCTAGCATCGCTGACGAGTAATCAATTCGATTTACGAAATGTGCACATCCGATGCATCAAATTTGGTATGAATTGTATCGCCCTTTGTTTTAATTAGTGATATACATGTAAATCAAAGTTAAAAACAACTTTTATCTCCTAACATTGGTATACATATTTGACATATTTTGGTGTGTTTTATTTTGGTTTCTTTCTGATAAGTGCCAAATAAACCAAAATTAAACCACAGCCAAAATTTCCCCATTTACGGTATTGTTCAGAGACATACAGCGCTTTTAGTGAAATATATCCACCTTACAGTTTTAAAGATAAATGTTTGAACTTTATGAAAGCGTTGTTCTGATATTGGAATTTGCATATTTTATATAGAGTTAATAGAATTAGTCTCTATCTAATTGGCCAGGCTTTAGAACTGTCGTCCTCTTATTTAATGGACTTCAACACTGTGCAACCGGGCTATAGTTTCTTTGACCTATTTTAAGATTTATTCGAATAGGTAAAAAAAATAAAAACAAGTTTTGCTTGTCATATTTATATAATATCTATACAAAGGACAAACCAAATAGCCATTTGAAAGAAGATTAGCCTCGTGGTCGGGCAGAACTTAACAAAGTCTATCTTATATTTATAATTTTTAACAAAAAGCAATATGTATATATCTCCAGGAGGGCTACAAACACAAAATGTAATCGCAAAAAATTCCAGTACCTAGGTTCGTGGTATTTTTGGTGGATTAACATTTTCATAAATGGAGAGGGGGTTTGGAGTACAAAAGTTTGGTGGTATTTTGAGGTCCTACTCAAAATACTTGTATTTTTATTGGGAAAATCTGAAAAATCAAAATACTGAAAGTTCTGATGAAGAGATTGCAATGAAAAATATCTAAACTATTTTAGGGGTATAACGTCTAGAATTGCTATTAATGTTGACAGCTGATGGTGTCCTGGCACAATTAATGTCTTCTCAGTAGCAAATCTTGTTCTTTTGCCTATATTTCGCAAAAATATTTCTTAGTTAACTCTAACATGGCCATTTTATATCACAGACTTTAATAATGTAAACAAGAGGCTCACCTGGCTTAGTTCACTCGAAAGTTTGTTTGAGGGGAAGTCGAAATTGTGTCAGCCAATCAGATGCAATGGAAGACACACTGACTTAATGGTTTTACAGAAGTTGAAAATATGTCACCAAATCAGAAGCCATCACGGCAAACTGAAAATCAAGTGAAAAGATCAGACATAATCTTTGTTGAGGACCATCCAAGAAACAATGCTTGCAAGTCTGACTGAAATTTACTAACTGGTTTCAGAGGGGAATATTTTTTAGCATGCTCAAATAACCTGAAAGGTGAATTTCATTCAATTATCGTCCACAAATTCAATACAACCATAGCCTTGTTTGTTCATTTGTCGTACATGTTCAGTGATTTTTTTAAATGCCACCACTATCGCTTTGATAAGAAATAATGAGAATTCATGCATAAGTTGTTTACAACTGCAAAGATACAAAAACTTTGCAAAATATATGCACGATTTTCTAAATATAGCCGAATAATCGTTTTCCGATCGTCATGAATTTAAAAACTTAGATCTAAGAGCCACAAGTGTAAATTTATATACTTGGACATACTTTTCTGTGTTGGACCTTTTTTGACTGTCATAGTATATTCTCCTAATATGGCAATAGAATTACTCAGTCAATGAAAACATGTTCTATTGAGAAATTCCGTCTTCTATTTAGTCCCCTTGAGTAGTGGTTATGATTGTTTGTTCATTCCGGAAATTGTAGTAGAGAGCGTAGCACAGAAGCAGACTGCGATGAAATCTCTTAAAAAATATTGAATTTTCCCTCGTTTTTCACCAAAAGTTGGCATTAGAAATTGAATATAGAGGTATTTTTGTGGGTGTTCATTTTTCTCAACAGGTATTCTTGGGGAGTTTTAGGAAATTTTGGTATTTGTGACGGGAGTGTTTTTTTTAACGAGCATATGAACACACAATTTTTGTGAGTACCCCCTCCTCTGTTTATTAATCATTCTAACTTGCAATGACCTTTTTGGCACTTAAGTGTAGACCAGGGTTATAGTATGGCAGATGGTTGGGCAGGCATGTTAGGAAAAGGGTACCCATTTTATGTAATCAACTTCTCTTACAATTTTAAGCTTTTAAACTTTACAGACGTTTTGTGCACATATTGAAGTTCTGCACCTCTTATTTTTGAATTCATCGGATAATTTTGTCCAACTTTTCGGGACTTTTGAACTTTTGTCATTTATCAGCAATATTAATTTTGGAAGGTATATAGTTTGTGTAATCAACTCCTCCTGTATGGAAGCTTTATGGCCATATAAAAGTTGTGTACCTCCTGTTTTGGAAGGTCATCAGATTTTTTTCTACTTTTCTAACTTTGTCACTTTGAGCAATACATGTATTTAATTAAAAATGTAGCAAGCATTACTGATCTGCTATAGTTTTCATTATACAGCTTTGAAACCTGACAGTACT
>JAOXYH010017840.1:0-11903 GCA_028566455.1 Botula fusca | reverse complement strand
TAAGTCCACAATGGCCCTCAACGTACAGGGTTCAACTGGCGGGGGCATCTGTGTCCCCATGGGCACATTCTGTCTTTCTTTGTCTGATTGGAATGCATTTTTTTTCTGTAGATACCTTATCAAAATATCATACAGTACTACGTTAACGGACTGACTTAGCTTTTACCGTTTCCAAGATACAAGGGGCCGAAAAGGATGGTCGTCGATTGTCTGTAGAAATTGGTTCTGTTCCAGATGACCTATTTCCATAACATTTTAATACAATGTTTCTTGCTACAATACAGAGCCTGGGATTGAAACTGGAGAACCAATCTATACCCATCTGGAAACTATAGGCCAGCGGGTTGAAAGGAGTATTTTTGTCTATTTCCGTGCAATAACTTTTGTTCCAGTGGACCAACATGGTTCCATAAAATTGTAGCATGATATAGCATGATAATCCTTGGTTCAAAATAAAGCATGAGAAGGAAAATAGAGGGTCTACACTCAAACATTTAGAAATTAGAGGCCCAAAGGTGCTAAAATTGGTATTATGTACCATTTATTTTTTGTCAGATTTTGATGCAGTATGTTTTCTGTACATTCGTTATTAAAATATCTTTCAGTAGTATGTAAACATATTTGATGTAGCTTTTATCGTTTTCAAGATACAAAGGACCAAAAGGGAAATACCATAAATCGTTTCTTTTTGTTTCAAGTCTGATTTTGACACACCTTTTTCTTCAAAGTATTTGTCTTGATTAGTACAAACAGGAAAGAAAAACCAATTTTACCTGTTGGCAGCCATTTCTGTGAAAAAAAGAGGTGAAAGGGACTAAAAAAGATATATTTTAGGGTCTATTGATTTTGAACTTATGTGTCTAGCAAATTACAGTATAAAGCACTAAATTGTGTCCAAACTCAATTTCAACGTACATTTGTTAAAATTTCCCCAGTCAACATGCTGCGCTTGACGTTGCCTTTTATTATCCCCTCACAACGAAGTTTCGGAAGGGATATTGTAACGGGACCGTACGTCTGTGCATTTTACGCTGTACCACTGTTTTTCAGTGAACATCCAGCAAACTTTGCAGAGGCATTAAAGACGAAGAGAGTAGAAAGCTTATAGATTTTCAAGGTCAGTTGTCATAGTTCAAGGTCACACGGTCATGTCAAATGTTTAGTCATATGTGATACTTGTGGACACTGTACTGCTTGTGTTTTTCAGTGGATCTTTACAAAACTTTACATAGATATTAAGAGAGCAGAAAAAGACTATTGATTTAAAAATGAAAAGAGCAGAAAACATATAGATTTTCAAGGCCACTGGTCAAATGTCAAGGTCACAGCAACATTTCACACGTTTAGGCCATATGTGATAGTTGTGGACAGTGCAGCTTGTGTTTTTCAATGGATCTTTACCAAATTTGCATAGATATTAATACAAAGAGAGCAGAAAAAGCCTATTGATTTTCATGACCAAAGGTCAAGGTCACATCGTCATGTCACATGTTTGGCCATATATGATACTTTTGGAAACAGTGCAGCTAGTGTTTTCCAGATGATCTGTATACCAAAATTTGCTCAGGTCTTAACTATGAAGTGAGACGAAAGCCTGTTGATTTTCAGGAACACAGTGCATACCCAGAATTAAGCTTATTTCAGTTTTGTGGAGTTGCGAGGGGATGAGCCTTTTCGCGGTGCCCTTGTTAATTATCGGTCTAACCGCGATTTTCCCCGAGTTTTACAATAAACTGCCACGAGTTTCTTATTAGCACTTCATCAGACATTACTTAGCAACTTTATGTCAAGTTTTGGCCATTTCAAAATATTGTTATATTGGTTCTAACGGAAGATACAAGTTCTTGAATTGTTTAAGCATGGTTTTTATGCAGACTCCCAAACTATTACAATACTAATAATGTGAATGGAAATGTCACCAACATACTTGAGGGTCTGGATGGAGGTTTACAGAATAGAGTATAATAGCCTTTAAAATTAATGAATATAGAAAAATTACCCTAAAAATGCTGATTAGAGAATAATACTGTATATATATAAGAAATAATTAAAGAATAGAGAATAATTGAAAATTAATGAAAACAGAAAAATGGGAATAAAGAATAGGAGATGCCCAATCAAGACCCTCGTATATTGAACTACGTAATAACGGTAATGGTAGGAACATGAAAAAGAAATCTTCGTACAACTCCATAATTCATAACAAAGATGGACACACGAATATTTTTCGCCTGAAATGCAACCTAATTATCCAGCTTACACACGTCCTCAAGATTGTGTCGATCGAATCAAATGTATATGGTAGTTTTATCATGTATGATAATAGCAAAAAGAACTTAACAAAACTTCGACTACAACAAAGTCAGCGTCGAGGCCAAGCTGTAATAGACAAATTCATACAAGGGCTACTACAGAAAAAAAAAGAATAAGCTTACCAAGCCCTTTAATTCTCAGCTTCCGTT
Source organism: Botula fusca (assembly GCA_028566455.1). Taxonomy (NCBI): domain Eukaryota; kingdom Metazoa; phylum Mollusca; class Bivalvia; order Mytilida; family Modiolidae; genus Botula; species Botula fusca. The sequence continues at coordinate 9,441 of JAOXYH010017840.1, read as the reverse complement.
GTACAAAGACAACAATGGACGATTGAAATCTGAACTTACGACAAAATTATGATTTTAACTTTCCATTTGGAAACTTTCCCTTCTAAGCAGAAGAGTACATGATGTCAGTCACTCCCAGCATTTCGAAGGAGTTCTTATTGTTCGTGCTTTGTTTCTTATGTTGTCTTTTATTTCCGTTTGTTTGCTGTACCCAGCATACAGCTTTATTTGTTTCTACTGATTCTAGTTCTCGTCATTTGTTTTCGTGCTTGTCCATGGTTTCACGCTTTAAGGATTGTTGCTTCGGTATTCTGTTATCGATATTCCCTTCTGTTGACCAGTTTTTTTGTAGTTCTGCGATGAATAGGTTTAATAAGAATTCAGTTGGTAAGATATCAGCTAATAGGCCTGTTCATTGTGCCTGGTCATTTTTTGTCTGGCCTGTGACATACATAGTATAAGGTGAAACGTGTAGGATGCATGGTTAATAACAATTCAGTTTATAAGATATCAGCTAATAGGCCTGATCATTTTTTCTGGCCTATAATATATATAGTATTAGGTGAAACATGTATGATGTATGGTTAATAAGAATTCAGTTTATAAGATATCAGTTAATAGGCCTGATCATTTTTATCTGGCCTATGACATACATAGTAATAGGTGAAACATGTATGACGTATGGTTAATAAGATATCAGCTAATAGACCGGTTCATTTTGTCTGGCCTATGACATACATAGTATTAGGTGAAACATGTATGATGTATGGTTAATAAGAATTCAGTTTATAACATATCAGCTAATATGCCTGTTCATTTTTGTCTGGCCTGTGATATACATAGTATTAGGTGAAAATGAATAAGAATTCGGCTTATAAGATACCAGGTAATAGGCATGTTCATTTTTTTTTTGTCTGGGCTATTACATACATAGTGTTTGAGAAACATGAATGATGTATGGTTAATAAGAATTCAGCTTATAAGATATCAGCTTATAGGTCTGATCATTTTTGTCTGACCTATATGACATACATAGTATTAGGTGAAACATGGGTATGCTTTTGACAGCGGCAATGACACCTGCTTTCCATCAAAGTTTAGCATTTAGCCCTGTTCTCAGTAACCAAACATCGAATAGTACCATAATTTGTCCTTACAATAATCATGAATGGGATGTGCACGTCAGCTGAACACATCATTTGACGTAGTAAACTTACTTTGTCAATTTTACTTAACATTTTGATGATTAGCTTTTTGTTACTAACCACACACATCTCAGTGCTAAGTAAAATATTAAGTCCAGACAGTCATCAAATGATGTACATGTCGGCTGAAGACAATACTTGTCCATGGGATCACTGTTTCTGATTTTTGGTGAACTGTCGCACTGTTGGTAAATAAAATACGCTTGGGTAAATGTCAACTTTAGGACCAAATAAGAACATGTAATTTTGTTATTATAACAATTTTATTTCTTTAGGAACAATTGGTTCAGGTTTATCATTTATCTGTTTCCCCACAGAATTAGTAAAACATGTCGTCAAAATACCCCACCACATGGGAGATAACTGTTGTATGTGGGTGATAACTTATATCATACAAAAAGGTGGAATACTATATACTGAGTTCCGGTTAATGAGTACATATATATACGGTAAAACCAGTAAAACGTATCCCGTATCCCCGTGCTTGATATGTATGCTCTTATATTTATCTAGTATATTGGAATGCGTGTTGGGAAGAAACTATTTACATCTGCCCTGCATTCAAATTTCCATATGTCAAATTTTATCAATATCAAGCTGCGTTTGGCGCCAGTTTTTTTTTTTTTTTATTTTTTTTATTTATTTATTTTTTTTTTGGAAATGTAACCTTAAATATTATGTTTGGTTTTGCAGCTTTTAATGGAAAATGACGGGTCTTCCTATTATTTGGCGACTAGCGTGTCTGATGAAGGTTAATCCAGAAAAGCGCTTCACACGCGACTGCATTATAAATTATGTTTGTACTTACGAAAGATTTTGATTATATGTTCTTATATTTTGTGAATATTGGAATATGTGTTGGGAAGATGCATTTTACATCTTTACAACACCGGAAAATTATTTGAAATCTTGATCTTTATTATACATTTTTGGCTCACATTTGGCGTTCATGTTAATCTTTTTTTAATACAGTTTTGGCTCACATTCAGCGTTCAATTACGTGTAATACCTTTGGCTGTTTGCAGTCTGCTCTTTTGTTAAATATAACATAAAAATTTATGTCTTCCAAGATTTTGGCCACTAGCGTGTCTGATGAAGTGTTAATCCGGAAAAGCGCTTCACACGCAGTTAAATTTACATGCTTTATTTCAAATTTTATATAAGATGTGGACTGCTGTCTATCCGACACATATCCCATATTCTTTCTATTATATAGTGTCTTTCCTGCATGTATTTCATACTCTTTCTTTTAAGTATATTATTTTATTATCATTTTTATATGTTTTTTCATTGTTTATTACAGTGTCCAAGATAATGTCCAGAAAGAGTTACACTACAGCATTCAAGCTGGTTGCTGTTGCATATGCCAAAGAACATAATAACAGAGCTGCAGGTCGGCACTTCAATATAAAGGAAAGCCTAATTCGGCTCTGGCGCAAGAACGAGAGCCTACTTCGTTGTCTGAAAGAAACACAATATGCCAACCGTGGTCGTGGAGTTGAAACAAAGTGGCCTGAACTAGAGCAGAAATTAGAGGATTGGGTCCTAAAACAGCGAGCTTTACCTGAAGGTGTAACAAACAAAGGAATCCGACTCAAAGCTTTAAGCTTAGCTGACGAACTAAATATTCCACAATTCACTGGCAGTGTATCATGGTGTTTGCGATTTTTGACCAGGAAAAAACTTATTACAAACTGCCAGAATTTATCAGCTGGTTTGAAATTAAATAAGTTCCGAAAATTCTGCAAAGAGAAGGTCACTTCCTGTGCTATTGGCCCAGATCAGGTCATCACCATGACAACTGTACCATTGACATTTGGCTGGCCTGTTGAAAAGAAATCTGACTCAACGACAATCAGTTTTACTTGCATCCTAGCTTGTACAGCATCTGGTGTAAAGTTACAACCCATGATTATCTTCAAACATCAGGCCATGTCTATAGAGGACTTCCCAAAAGGTGTTGTGGTCAAAACAAATGAGAAAGGATGCATAGATGAAACGACTATGAAGGACTGGATTACATACTGTTTTTCACAGCGACCAGATGGCCATTCACATGACAAGGAAACCTTGCTGATAACTGACAGTAATACTGTGCATATAATGAGTGATGGTGTCAAAGAAATGCTGCATGCCATAAACACTACAAAAGCGCTTGTCCCAACAGGAATGACAGAACTGTTGCAGCCACTTGCAATTAGTGTTATTAGTTTGTTCAAGAGTGAAGTGAAGGCGAGATGGGAACAGTGGATTTTATCTAGTGAGCGATTAACTCAAAATTGCGAAATACATTGTGGAAGACTGACCAAGGTAGCAGCATGGGTGGTCGAATCCTGGGATAATGTAACAAAGTCATGTCTCTTGAATGGGTTTAAGAAAGCTGAAATACTTCCATATAAGAATGTTGATGACACAACTAATGATGTCACTGATGACTACTCCTCTTATGAGGATCAGTTATCCATCAGAAGTGACACTAGGATTACGTCGGAGCTAGCTGATCTGTTCCGAAGTGATTCTGAAGATGAAGATTTTGATGGTTTTTCCGATGTAAGTGACTGAAGTGAATGCTTGTTTGAAGTAAATTTAATCATTCGTTTTGGCTGATTATCGTCAGACTTTTAAACAACAATGAGCACAAAGTTGTATCCAGTTTTGATTAGATAGGGAACGGAAAATTCTGTTTTGCTTGAGGGAAAAGAAGAACACAATTAATACCAAAAGCATCATTGTTGTTATCAAATAATCGAAACACTATTCTTATAAAGCAATAGAAAAGTGCTACTGTGACCACAAAATGTCATCAAAATGACGATTTATGCATTCTCCAAGATCTTGCTTGTGAAATGGTTTACTCCCGGCTTAATGGGAGTTCACACTGCTAGGGATTTAGTTCTTGTATTGTCTTTTATCTATTTTGTTTGTTTGCTACATATTTTTGTCTAGCCTGCGAGACATAGGTGTTGTTTTGCCAACGGCGTCGACGGCGGCGTCAACAATTGTCAAGTTCTGTGATTATCTGAATTTGTCAAGACCTAATACTCTTAGGTCAGTGGTATTTGATTTGTACTAGCACCACCAGCAGTTAATCTCAAATCCATGACGATTTTATGACCTTGATCCCTAGGTCATGATTCAGAGACTTTCGAAATATTATATGGTTATGTCAAATTTCGTGATTGGCCTCGTTTATAAAGACCTACTACTATTAGGCCAATGGTATTCGATTCATACTTGAACCAGAAACAATTCATCTCAAATCAGTGACGATTTTAAGAACTTAACCTCTAGGTTACGCTTCAGCGAATTTGGAAATATAGTGTTAGGGATATGTCTCATGTTGTGATTAGCTACGTTTATCAAGACCTACTACTCCTAGGTCAATGTAATTTGAATTGTACATGTACCAGCAACATTATTTCTCAAATCCATGACAATTTTATGACCTTGACCCCTAGATCATGCTTCAGCAACATTAGAAATATAGTATTAGGGTTATTTCAGGTTTTGTGATTTGCTAAGTTTGTGAAGACTCATACTCCTAGGTCACAGGTATTTGATTTGTACTTGCACCAGCAGCAGTTCATATCAGATTCATGACGATTTCATTACCTTGACCCATAGGTCATGCTTCAGCGACTGCATTTATCGACATTGCCAGAGGGAAGGGGAGTCGTACATCTGTGTCATCAGTTTATTAATTTTCCTTTTCTTTCTGTCATGTTCTAGTTCTTGTTATTTGTTTACACACTTTTGCCTTGTCCCTGGATTCACATATTAGGTGTTCTGCCTTGAACTTGATGTTTCGGTATTCTGTTGTCGATATTACACACACAAGAAACATTGTGTATACTGTGTATATAGAAATATCTAGCTTGCCTGCCTGAAGATCAGGATGAGCTTTGCATCCGCCGTCCATCTGTTGGTCTGTCATGAACCTTTTTCAAAATCACTACACCAATGTACACCAAATTTGGCCTGAATCATTCTTATATATTCTGCTTTGATTAACCTGTCCATCAACCGACTTGGTTGTTTTACTATAAATAGAAGTCTGGGAAAACCGCCGTAAGAACGATGATAAAAAAAACTAAAATCCAAGGACAAAGACAAAACCTACAAAAAAATACAAATAGAAACGGAAGAAGGCGTCTATAAAGACGAGGACAAATATGTTCTCGTAGTAGATGGGACACACCATAAATGGTCTACAAGTTCATGATGGCGACCAAAGACTTCCTGAAGAGATTCCTTGAGTCTGGATGAAACATAACTCTGATCAAGAAGCTTATTTGTTAAGAGATTTGTGCGATGTAAAACATCCTTATAACGGCCGCATGCTGTGTGGGATACGGGCAAACAAATGAAAAAAACTTGTCTATAACTGTTTGGTCAATTGAACCCAAACTTTGTCTTCGGGTGTTCACCGTTCAAAACAGTATCCATTACCATCGCCTTTCATCTAACACGGCTGCCTTTACTAAAAATAAAAAGTTCATAAAATTGCAAAAAAAAAAGTTTTTATGCATGAATGGGCTAAGACTTGAACAAAAGAATATTAATTTCTAACTTTTTATTACAGTGTATGTTATTTTGGGTAATAGGCCCAATCAACTTTTGCTGATTTAAGCTAATTATGCAAATTACATGTGAGCATTTTTCACCAAGAATAATAAAAAATACACGCTTCTAAAACTGTTGGGCCCATTTGAAGCAAACTTCAGTCTTGAAGTGATACCCCTTCAAAAATGTGTCCCGCAGCATTTTATTCTATCCCGTATGGCTGCCTTTACTACAAGGAAAAATTTCATGCAATCATCAAAACCGCTTTATCTTGCAAAAATTGAATGGAATTGTAGAACCATTAGCAGCTGTTTGATATACTGTGGTCAGTGTTCAACTTGGCAAGATCGCAAACCGGAAATAATTTGACCAAAAAATTCAGTTAAAAATTTTAGGATCTGAAATCATTTGACCAGTTGGAAATACACTTTGCTGTAATAGTCTTGAGTTGATTATCTTTCTAATATGTTGCGTCTGGCAGCTTGAACTTCTTTCTGTATGGCAAACAGATTTTATTTGAGTGGCTAAGTCTGCTTTATGTGCAAAACAAACAATACTTGGATGATGGATAATTACGGGCTCTGTAATATATATAACAGGTTTTTTGGTTATTTGAGATTTGCAGTTTTTGCCAATGAAACATTCAGCGAAAAAAGATCATTCATGAATCTTGTCTGAAACCATTTGGCCTATTGGAACTAAACTGAAGTTTGCTTTGGTAGTCCTTAGATTGTGCTTTTTCAAGTTCAGCCTTCCTTCCAGTATGGCAACCGAAGATAGAAAGTACATGGAAAGGCAAAAATGGCATCAGTTCATTTCATGCCGGAATGGATTGATTGATGGTGTTTTACGCCACATCAGCACGTAAAGGCTAAATCGCGGCGAGCGCCGGAATGGATGAAAACGCGACTGGTAGAAACAAAGTTATTAGATGTTAAGCGTGTTATTTAGATTTATGTCAGCATTGGTCTAAATCTAAATTAGGATAATATTTCTGTAATAAAATCATATTTTCCTACCGACTAACCATTCCATGACTTCTACCTCAATAAGACATTACTAAAATTACGAAAAATATATAAATAAAGTGTAGAAGATACCAAACCGTAAGGAAAGCTCGGATGCCATAAGACCGTGAATACATACAGAAATGAACAACAGAGAAACTGGAACAGGAAATGAGTAACACGAACCCCACCAAAAACTCTGGTGCTCCGGAAAGGTAACCAGTTCCTGTTCCACATGTGGCGCCCGTCGTGTTACTTGGGGGCGGAAATCTGGTAAGCAGTCATTAACGAGAAGGAACGGGGATTGCACTATGACATAATAAATAGACATTCCATAACAGTCAATCAGTTTGTGATGGCGACCGTAAAATGTACGAAGTGAAGACTTCAACCTGTCCGAAAGAGACCCTTGCTCGAGAAGCTTGTCAGCAGTAACCCTCTATCCAAAAAATCTGGATAGGAAAAGCACGCTCGAGAGTATCGTATTAATTGAGGGATATATACTCCGTAAGCAGGAGCTACTGGAATATTGCTACAAATGATAGGAAGTTTACAACTGGAAAATTAATGTCATCTCTTGTCGTAAAGTTTTGACCTCAACCATCCCTCATTGTCAATTTCAGATGACGGTAAAGATATGAAGCAGACCTTAAAGTATTTGTGGTATCCTTTATTTCAGATTCATTTGGATAGATGCGATCCAGTGTCTCCAAATTTAGAATTATGTAAGGCGGGAACGTCATCTATATAGAGAAAGGTGAAATTGCAGCACTTGACCAAGCTCTTTTCTTTGTTCTGACGAATCCCATGTATTAATTCTGCTTCATACGAATAAAAGAATAAGTTGGCTAGTACGGGAGCACAAGTAGTACCCATTGGAATCCCGACTGTCTGTTGAAAAACACGGCCTCCAAACATAACAAATATGTGTCGATTAGAAAGTCTAACATTTTGACTTTATCAGTCTCAGAGTACTTAACAGAGCAATTATAAACACTGGACAGCATGCACCATTACAGTACATGTACTGCCCTTTCGAAAGTTTAACGCTCTGTTGTCAATTTGCTGGCGATGATCGACTGTCGAGTGGACGAATCGTTAGCGAAGAAAGCTGATGAGTGGACGAAAAGATACTGGTAGGTACTTTCTAACCCTCGCCTGCTTTAAAGGCTTTCTGTGGATCGAATACTCACTAGCAAGCTTTGTCCGCTCTAAAATATACCATATAGTAATTATTTATAGATATGTTTATTCAGTAAAATGTGTACACGGCACTGGGGCCATCTTACGAAGTTGAAACAGTGAATTACCGATCCAGTAAAATGACAATATGTAATTTTGGTATCCAATACAATGAAGGAAGATCCATTTCATTCTCTTTGGTATTAATACCAAAGGAACATAAAACTGACATATGATTATCCAGGATTTCCTTCTTTGACAAAGTATTATTGGTGTATATGTTGGATTGCCTGGCAAATTGTCTATACCTAATTCCTTAATCAAGCAGTCGATATTATTTCTTTAACAGACAAAAACGATGTTATTTGAGGCTTTGTCTGCAGGAACAACGGCATACTGTACTTGTCACGTAGGTACGTTGAATGTTTCACAACCTCAGGATCCTTGAAAATAGATGTTGCATGTGTGCTAATAGTCCCGCTAAGTTTTCGAATTCAGATCTGAATTAACGACTTCACTACCTTAACCCATTGGGAAAGAGTGTCGATGTCTTATTTCTCTCGTTTGGCCCATTGTTTTCAACAGAATCCATAAGTAATTTGGAATTATATTTCCAATTTATGAATTTTGGCTCACGATATGTCGGACCGTTTGCCAGTACATTTCTTAGAGAAAGTTTGGGGACGATGTTAAGGTCTCCGGTAATAACGTGTCCGGCGGTATTATATAGGAATGGGAACGTTGCACAAGTGCAGTCGGGAGGTTTAGACTTGAATTCGTCAATTCTGAGATCAGCAACCTCGTTTTTAATTGAACATAGTGCTTGCAATGGGTGTAGTATAAGTATATGAGATGGTTGAAACTGACTGATCTTTAAAATATGGTGGAATTTTCGCTTTAACAGATTTATGATAGAGGATATTGCTGAGGTTAATGGCAGCTAGAATTGTGTTGACAAGAAAAGTTTCAAGAAAGAACAATGTACTTTCAGTGTAATCTTGGCCGACAAAGGTCTGTGTTGACTAATATCTTGAACAATTGCTGAGAGTTTGTATTGGTTTGAATTTCGATCTGTATAGTACTGTTCTAAACAAATTTTGTATAAGGAATGTAATTTGTTCTTGGTAAAGAGAATAAGTGGATGCGAATGTGATATAATGTTTTTTGTACGGAAGGTAGAAGGTCATTAAATGAAACATTATGATTTGTAGGTGGTGTATAGTGCCGATGACCATGACTGCGTCTGCGTCGAGGGGTAAAAAAAAGTGGCATATTAGGCTTGTTTGTTACGGTTTGTTACGGTAAAACAAAATGGCACATCGACGCATGTAAAACGTGGCTCATTGGGCTTATTTGTTACGGTAAAACAAATTCCCCTAATATGCCCCTTAAAGAAAACCTTTGGCTTCATGAACTTTCCATTTGTTCTTGTAACCTGCTTGAAACTATTTTTAAACGAAAACTGAACAGTCATTTGTTAATTCAAAACTTGAACCGTTTTAACG
>JAOXYH010017730.1:0-11904 GCA_028566455.1 Botula fusca | reverse complement strand
AAGTCACTCCTAGTAAATTCCATCTGATTCATCACTCTGTGCATCTCTTCCTCTGTTGGTTCATCAGGTTTCCTTTCAAACGATACTGGTTGAAGTTCACATATTACAGCTTTTGGTGGTATGCATAAAGTCCTAGTTGTGACGTTAGATATTCTGACAGTAACTGGTCCATTAAGCTTATGACGATAGTTGACTAAGCCTGGTTCAATGTCCAAATCCTGAAAGTCTTTCGCTAATGATGATGTAGTGAGCATTGCTGGTGTTGAGTGATACGGTATTTCCTTGTCCAAATACCCTGTGATCTGTAGTATTGTATTCGGTGGTACTGTTATATTTTTCGTCTCGGCATTCCTCACGAGTCCTAACCTGTTCTTGTTTTTCTCAAGTTCCTTCTCCCGCAGATGAATGCAACGGAAGGTTAAGTACCAGGGAGTGGTTAGTTTGCTGTTTTGAAGAAATCTGTCTCCAAAATCCTGTCTGTATGCTTCCATGATGTGGGAAAGTACGTTAGTCCCCAATAGTAATGGCACACTGCTATTGTATCTACTATCCGGAGTCACAAGTATAATAGATGGATGTGATGGTTCATATCCTGGAACTTGAATGTCGACTTCCACATATCCAATGTACGGCAGCTGTTGTCCGTCGGCGCATTCTATATCTAACAACCCGTTGATGTCCTGTAACTTCGAAGATAGGTGTTCCCTGAAGTATGATTCGCTTATAGTAGATACTGTAGAGCCCGTGTCGAGTAATGCTGGTACTAAGTTGTTGTCAATGTATACAGTTGTTTCTGTTGGTTGTCCGAATAATCCTGGTGGAGTTTTTGCCATATTGTATTTGGGAACCTGCGATCTTGCCAAGCCTATGGATGTTCCCTCTGCATAGGCTTTCTCCAGTTTAAATGTTGCCTGGAATGGTCCATCCTCACCCTGCAACCAATCTGGATGTGCCCATATTGTCCACATCGTCGACACTGTATCTCATCATCATCATCTCTATTCCTCTGTCTTTCGTTTGGAAAATTCCTTCCTGGCTGTCCTCTAACTTGTCCTCTACCTCTCTGTTGCTGGTATGGCTGCCATTTCTGCTGTTGTTGCTGCCAGGGTTGTGGTTGAAATGGTACTTGTTGCCATGATGGCCTATGTTGTTGCTGCCATGGTGATCGTTGTTGCCAGGGTTGATGTCTCTGTTGAAATTGTTTCTTGTCCTTTCCAGATTCATAATTATCCATTCTAACTGCCAGTTGTTGAATCATACCCCTCATTTCCTCCATATCGGTTGCCTGTGCTGCAGCCACTTTACTTGTATGAGGTTTGGATGTGTCAGTTGCTTCTCTGTGTAGATGGTCATTCTCAATTTGCCGCAGTGCTACTCTGAGCCCATCAAAATCTTTGATTGTGTCATACTTATGACCAGAGATGTCCTTGAGGGATGGCTTTAGTCCCGTCCATAGCATGGAATGGAGCATTTTATCCATTTCTGTCCTATCTACCAATTTCCTTTCTACAGCTTTACCTAAAATGCTTTCAAGTCGGCAGCTCCAACTGGTCACAGATTCATCATTCATTTGGCGTGATCCATAGAATTCAGCCAAAACTTCCTCCTTTTTATCAACGCTTCCATATATGCTATCTAATTTCTGTATAATGTCTCCGACTGTGGCATCTACATCCAATCTCATGGCTACATGGCCCGCTTCTCCTCTTAGTGACCTTCGTACAGCATTCAGTATTGCATCCTTATCATAAGACTGCTTTAACAAGCATTTCACTTCGTGTCTCCATAGTTCATATGTGGTCTCTCCTGATTTTGGTTCTGTACCAGAGAACCATGTTATTTTCGGTGGATGATTCATTAGCATCTTTGTAACCTTCTCCTCCTTAGGTAATGTAAGGGTTGGTTGAGGTTTCTTACTGGTCTCATCGCCTCCCAAAGCACCAGTGGATTTCAGGTAATCCAGCATCCATTTGTTCAAGTCTTCTGGTGTATCAGCTTTGGGCGTTAGATTCATTTTAGTCATTGTCTCAAACATCTTCGCAAATTCTGGCTTGATGTCTGTATGTGGACTAGTAGGTTGAGTTGTAACAACGTTCGGCTCCATGATTGTCTCCTAAAGTTTATATATACAAACTAACAAAAGGAAAAATGAAAAATCAAATGTGAATCTGTAAATAAATAAAGTGTAATTGAAATAATGAATGTGTGTCTAAAACAGAGAAATCAGTCACAAAAGTTTCTGAAATGCAATTAATACAAAATCAAAATGCAAGTAAAATAGTCAAGCTGATCAATGAATCCTGCAATGAAAAGTAAAATCTCCTAATTAAAGAAGTATAAGATATAACAGAAATTAAAATACTAAATTTCTGAAATGTAAGTGCAAAAAGGCTGAAAAGAACTCAGATTAATACAAAGTTCTGAAAAAGATCATGTAAAGTGGATTAGTATATGCAACAACTAAGTCAAATCTCTGAAATAAAGAAGTGTCTATAAATCAGAAAAAAAAAATTCTGAAATGCAGAAACAAGAAGTAATGTGAAATGCTTAAGTTCCTGCAAAGAAAATGGAAAAGACAAATATAATCAAGTAAACAATACCACTATACAAAGTACATATAAGGGAATATAATATATATACAATTTGAACTAATGTTCAACTATAATACAGTATCAAATACCTACCAAATATCTGAAAACTCTGCTCACAATCTGAAATGGGGTAATAGAGATTTGTGAAGCTTTTACGTTCACAACCTCAAGTCAGGAAGTATTTCCAGACATTATGGCAATTGTCAATCTGAAATGGTGTAACAACGACTTGTGAAGCTTGTACGTTCACAACCTCAAGTCAGGATATATTTCCAGACATTATGGCAATTGTCAAGGCAATATGCAATGATTGAACAAATGTTATGTATGTTTATCAAGCTTAAGTGTGCAACAACACACTACAATAGCGTTTCAATTGTCAAACAAGTCTTATGATCTATGTCTACAGACTAAACCTCAAGACACCAACCTATAGCTCTAACTAAGTCCTATCTCAAACCTTCCTCAACAGAAATGTACCCAGCAAGACAGTACCCTAAAGGGAGGAATGTAGTATGGGCTTGTGTATCAATCAAATGTTAATAGTGACTAAGCATGCACCCTACCGACACTCAATCTACGAGACGGCTACTATTCTGAACTTTAGTGATTAAGTTTAAGTTTTAGCAAGTTCTTTAACTTCAATTTAAACTTTAAAATTTCAAAGTTTTAAATTTATATGTGTGAAAATTCAAATCTTAAGTTTCAGTGTAATACGAGTTGTAATATGTACACACAAACTACACAGATGTACAGTACAATACAAACAAAAGTACAAATAACATCAACACATATACTTGACTAATTACAAAGTACAGTTACAATACTTGACAAACTACAGTTACATAACACGTACACAGACAAACACCATATAAGATGTTTCAATAGACATACACAGTACAAGTTGTTTCAGTACATTTGTATTACCTTGAATCAACACTCGATTTGTAAAAACTTCCAAAAATCAAGTACGAACTAACAGTACTACATACTGTTCCAAGAAATATCTAAGTGTAAAGTAATGTCAGTACTTGTTGAAATTACTGAATAAATTCGTAAAGTGATAAAGTTTTCAGGTACTACTACTACTGTATATATGTAAATAAAGTACACTTCCGGTTGACCTTGACCTTGATCGACCCGGGGTGGGGGTAGGTAGGTATAGGTATAGGGATCAAGTATCAACAGTAACCACAAAAAGTCTTCAAAGCACAGAATATATGTTTTAAACAATCATTACGCTAACTTCATATGAAATACTATGTGGCTATAGTGACTGTATACAATCAGTTCATACTTGTACATAATCAGTCTCTGAAAACACATCTATTCTGTATAAATGCCACCAAATATTTTCGACTAAGTTTGAAACGTTATTTCGTAATAAATAAAGTCTAAGTAAGTCTAAACATATACACAAGACAACATGTATGAAACAAATAGTTTCTAACATACATATAAACATATAGACTTACAGCTAAGCTAAAGTATTGTAAATCTACAAAACATATACTCCAATTGTTGTCCCATATCTTCGTTCATGTGTACCGGAAGTTGATCTGTCAAAAGTTCGGTGCACTCGAATAAATGTCAGAAGTACATGTACCATTCATCAATTGTCCATATCGAGGAAAGAGCTCTTCTAGTGACACACATCGTTGTTAATAAACCAATCTACGTGGGCGCCAAATGTAACTCGGGTGCCAAGGTGGGCGTGTAAAACACAAACATCTGAAGTTGGGTTCGTCATGGTTTATTGTACAACAAGCAGGGAAAATATACTCAGACACAATAAATACCCTGCAAAATAATAACAATTTATAAGTACAAAGAAAGGCAACTCGATTACATTGAATTAGACAATTAACTGTACGAATATAAATAAAACTGAAACTGAGTATCTTATGCAGGTATTTTCAGTCTACATGATAAGCTTTAAATGTCCATAAATGCACTGATTGATGTGACAATTTCAGATGAAGATGCAATTAAGCAATATCTATTTACAGTGCAATAAACGATGATCCATACAAATCCTGCATATGACAAGTACACGGTAAAATTAATTAACATAACCGCTTAACTGTTCAAGCAAAGCTAATAAGTTACTAAGCAAAATAAAGTATAAGCAAGCTAATAAGTTACTAAGCAAAATAAAGCCTAAGCAAGCTAAGCAAATAAGTGTTAAAAACATGCTAAGCGTATAACACAAAAATATAACACTCCTTACCTCACATGAGGTGTAAAGGCATTTCCCACAATGAGAATAATGTCAGTACAGCATAACTTCACATCTTTGTTTACAAATCTGTAGTTTCACCTGTACAACAAAATTGACCAATTAAAATCTAGGTTCATGTCACATTTGAGCGGAAAGCTCAAACCAGTACATTTTATAGATGTAATTGAAAAATTTAATAATAACTGGGTCAAAAGTTACAGTATATTTATGTTTATCTGAATTATCCATTATTTACATTTAAAGTTTAAAATATACAAGCATTCATACCACACACGTTCAAATGATCATTTACTATATTATCGGTAAATGTTTAGTTGCAAATAACTGCAAATAATTAACTTTAAAACAAGTTATAATCGTCAAATTTACCGAATTTGATTATTTAATGATCCAAGTTTACGGGAGTTTTTAACGATCAGTCGTACACTCACTGAAATCAATCTACCTTTTCATACCGGTTGAAATACGTGAAAATATGCAATTATCAATTAGTTCGAGAAATGAGAAAGACTGACCTGAAGAATAAGATAGATCTTCAAATATGTAGATTTGTCATAAATCGACAGAAACACATCTGATCCAAATCAAATCTTTTGTCTGAGTGACGGAAATAAAGAAGAACAAAAGAAATTAACCGCCAAAAAGGTATTGACCAATAAAAAGAAAGAAAATGCAATACGAAGTGCGGTTAAATCAACCATGAAATGAAAACCTTTGAAGTAAGTTACAGTAAAACCAAGCGAATCCGAACTTAAACTGTATCGTCAGTTCAGTCATGTCAGTCAAGTACAAACAAACACATATGATGTAATACAATGTAATAGTTATTCAATTTTATCTTTGATCAATATCATTGATCAGTTTTACATGTGATCAACATGTACAATATAACACAAATTGATTATAAGTGAAATACAATGAATGAAAAATATGAAAACAGTAAAATCCAATTTATACAGGCCGTCACATTAAGATCTACAAAAGGCGGGACATAGGGATTATTTTCCGGCGGCAGCAGTGATGGTGACTGCGAAGTAAAATTTTTTAAAGCCTTAATAACGTTGAAACTATGATACTTAGGCATAACATATTTGGTCCACAGATACCTTATGAAAAAAACTTTCCAGCCATATACATGCTGTATAACCTTGACCTCATTTTATGGTTCATTGACTTTGTCAACATTTGTAAATTTGCATCACATTTTCGTGATTAAGTCCATTTCTCAGTAACTATAATATCTAGACCCTCCAAATTTGGTATATAGATACTTCTTGATGGGTACAAACCGATTTGATACCTCCTGACCTTTACCTCTATTTTACGCTTGAGTGACTTGCATCACAGTTTCATGATTAAGTCTATTTATCACCACCAGTAATACATACAACCACCATATTTGATCTATAGATACTTCTTGATGGGTACATGCCAGTCTGACACCAGTCACTCGACCTTGACCGCCATCTCACAATTGAGTAACACGTCATATTTTCATGATTAGACCCATTTCTCTGCAACAGTAATACATACAATTACCTTATTTAATCTATATAGACTTCTTGGTGTTTTCATGCCAGTCTGACACTTGACCTCTTCCTCGTGCTCCAGTGTCTAAAGTAAAGTTTTCATTATTATGTCAGTTTCTCAGTAACTAGGCATGATGGATTGACAAAACAAGGTATATGGTATATGAATGTATTCTAAGGTGTACATGTAAGTCTGACAGGTATCACCTGACCTAGACCACTGTCATACTCCAGTAACCAGTATCAAGTTGTCATGACTATGGCAGTCCCTCAGTAACTAGACTGGGATTGACATTACAGGTATATGAATACATTCCAAGATGTATATGTCAGTCTGACAAGTATTACCTTGACCTTGATCTCCATGTCAATCTGACCAGTGTCAACATTTTATTATGTCCTAAACATGTTGGGTCAACAATACATTGTAAATGAATTAGTTGTATAGTGTACATGTCAGGCAGACAGGATGACGCAGATTTATCTAATTTGAAGGAGGCAGGCGAGACAACTCTAGATCTGCGTGTCAACTCCTGTGCTAATCATTTCCAAGGCCCGGGTGGGCTATACAGGCTTTTTTGGAGCCTCTTGTATCAGCTCCTGGGAAACTAGATATGGGGATCACCATTATTTGGCATAATGATTCATTAAATCAGTATATGCTTGTTGTTGAAACAAAATGTGTAATTTGCAGGACTGCACAGTTTATCCAATTTGCAGGAGGCGGGCGAGACATTTCCTCGTTTTAAATTCTTGTTTTGCCGTAACTTCATAGTTATTCCAGATGTTAAAGTTCATCAAATATCCATATAATTATATGAAACTTTAACTAATTTCTGTTATGAGGAAGAGACAATGCATTAAATAAAATTTTATGAAATATTTTTCCATATTTTTCACGGAGAATTGGGGTTTCGTTTCGTTTTTGAAGATTGTAAAATACCTTCATTATATTCCTGAACTTCTTTATAGTTCAAATTTGGAAATTTCGATGATAAACAATTAAAAAGTTAATTAGTATGATAACATTTACTCATTACAAAGATTCAAGTACTTAATTAAATAAATACCATCAAAGGACTGCAATCACAGATGCAGTCACAGGCGAGACCCAGGGTTTGGAAAATCCTTTAAAACTTGTTTATCAATCAGCTGCTATATTGTATTAAATTTATCACCGACTTTTATCTTCATCTCTATAAATGACCGTCATACAAGTGGAAGGTTGGATGCGTCGTGAAATCAGAAGAAGTTAAACCCCCAAAAATGTTTGTTCTAGGTGAAGACTATGTCAGCCTGTCAGCCATCTCCCAGTTGTTCCATGGGTTGAGTTTTTAAGTATTTTCTTGATTTTTGCTAGTCATGTCCCCCTATTTAGGGCCTCTTTGTGAAAATCATATTACTGAGCACCGACTTTGAAAACATCGTTGTGCAGATACGGATTAACTGATTGATAGTTTGATTGAGTGGGACGTTTACGCCACTTTCAGCTATATCATGGTAGTTAGTTTTAGTGACAGAAAGAGCTGAAGGTTTCAAACGACGTTGAATAACTTGTATAAAAGAAGAAGACTTCATAAGTTAGATCAACTTGTGTCTCATCCTTTTTGCATAGTTTTGCAAATAAAATATGTTTAAACTATACAAACGACCTTTGGCAAGTAACTGACAAACCCTAGTGCACCAATTTTCAAGTGTCACGGCGGGGTGCGATGTCGCTATGCTACAGTGGTCTGTACAATTACTCTTACCATTCGACCACATGGACTCCTTCAGGAATTGCAGAAGATGTTGTCTTTTGTGGTTGTGTTTATGAGTTCCATATATAGGCTATGTTCATGAGTTCAAAATACAGATTGATCAAAGATTTTCTCCGAATATAAGATCATGTTCTGTGATTTTAACAAATTCTCTCTTTCAAGTCAACAACTATGACGTATATCGCATACTAATTTTAAAAATTTTTTTTTCCATTCTGAGACACCATATCGCAATGTTCAGACAAATCCGTGTCCGCGTTTTGTTTCTGTCCTAACTGACTTGATGCATAGGTCTGTCCTTAATTGATTTTTGATTTTTTTTCTTTCAGTTTTCTTTGATTCAATTGCTGAGGTTCGTTTTAAAGCCTTAATACATAGGACAGACAGAATAAATTACGTTATCACGACTGCATTGATAAATGTGAAGAAAATAACGGATATGGAGTGGTATAACAAATAAAACAAAAACGCACAGGTATAGGTTTACAACAAAAACACCCAGAACTCGGTCTTCAATAGCGGAAAGCCACAACTTGCTGGAAGCTCTGAATGGCCCCAGAGTAACTTTTGAGTAATTAAGTCTAGCGACGCCATATTATGCCAGAATACAAACAAGTTAATAAACTAAAAATGTGATAAAAAGGACATTATGACCATACTTTCCTGACTTGGGACAGGAGCATAAGATGCGGCGAGTTGATCTAGTTTTGTTGCGCTCCAACCCCCTTTTTAATATAGTCAAGAAAAATAACCGTATAAAAACACACCATAAAAGTCGACCCGAGATGCTTCCAACTCCAATGGAGACCAATACATAAAAGCAAAACAAAACTCTTTGATTTGACTTACTTAAATTTAATCCAGTTTGGTATATTTTATCAATATACTTTTCAAATTCTTGGTTATTAAGCGTAAGAATATCATTATGGGCACAGTTGTTCAAACTTTTACGACAGATTAAGGCAAATATGGTTAAAATTGAATGAGTCTTATACATTCAATAGTAATGCAGAGTATTATTCGTATAAGAATATTACAGAGACTTTGACAGTGTGTTTAATTTATTCAGATATATTTTGTCTCTAAAGAAAAATCAAGTAAAATTAACAACTGATTTACTAGTCAGTCGTTACAGGTTTGCAATCTTTTAGTACACAGTTTTTACTCGTGTCTATTTTATAATTTTACCGTAAACTGTGACTCGTAGCAGTTAGTAGAGAAACAAATCCGCGTCTACAGCTGTACAGTTTGTGCCCAGAGGAATACGTGTACCAATAATTTGTCTGAACACGTTTTTTTCCCAAAACAAATAAAAATATTATCTATCAAACATTTTAAGGAAATAATCATATAAAAACTCTGTCCTGTTTATCACAAGTGAAACATGAATTAAAACCATTGCAACATATAGGTACTTCCAGATTTTTCAAAACACCATTTGATTAGATATGATAATTTATCTTTGATAAGTTTGTGGGGTAAAGTTGTATAAAGAGTTGAAAAGTCAAAACTGTTGATAGAATTAAATTGATCCTGAGTAGCATGAAACTTATCCAAAACTTCTAGAGAATTTTCAACTGACCAAAAATAATTCACCCCAGTAGTTTCAACGCATTTAGGTCTATTACAATAATTCAAAATAGTTTCTTAAAGTGGTAAGGATGAAATACGAGTAGTAGAACATTTACTTGAAGCTGAAATAAAATGGAATTTATAGGGGTTTATGAGGTTTGGGTAACCAGTAAAGAGTAGGTATTTTTTTCTTACTTGATACGACATTGTATTTAGTCGCTGACTTCGAATGATCTTGAAATAATTGCATTTTTGTTACTGTTTCATTTTGTTGTGCTAAAACTATTCTGAATTCGTTCAGGTTCAAATGGTAACAAAAAGTAAAGTTCTGTAGCTGCGGAACCGTAGCTCATATGGTCCTTCTTTTATTTTTTGGATTGGTTGCGGTCTTCGGAATCGTAGCTCTTATGGGCCTTCTTTTACTTTTTGGATTGGTTGCGGTCTCCTTCTTTTATTTTTGGATTGGTTGCGGACGGACTGCAACCAGTCCAATAATAAAAGAAGGACCATAAGAGCTACAGTTCCGCGGTTAAAAGGTATGCTGATACGACAGAAGTGGCAGAAATATAAGTCATTGCACGAATTGCCACGTCTACAGACAAGACATACAATCATGAGCTATCATGTTATATGTTTTTTATGATTTAGTTTATTTGGTATCGAATAATACGATATGTTTTAACGTCATCTAAAGACGAAGTATCTTCGAATACTTATCTTCTCCAACCAGACTGAAGCTAGCGAACAATAACTAGCGACCATACATATAGACAACGCACATGTATCATATATAGAACATTAAAAAAAATAACACCATAATCTCCTTTATTGCGTGCAGATCACCTTTCTTTGTCAGAAATGATGGTATTGAAATTCAATACATATTTCCAATAGGTTGATTCCTTATTTGTTTGCCGCTAAATTATGCTTTCTGTTATGCTAACTGAACTTGCTTTCATTTAATTGCGAGCACTAAACTTGGCGATCCTTTGTATTGTCTCTATGAATTGTTCGCCATGGGAGTTGGAAACATCTCAAATCGGCTTTCAAAGTGTTTTTTTATACGGTTTTATTTTTATTGACCATATTAAAAAACGGAGGAAGTGTTGGCGCACCATAACATAAACCCTGTCTCATTTTATGCGCTTGTCCAAAGGTAGGAAAGTATGGACACAATGTCCTTGTTTTTTGTCATCTTTTTGTTTATCAACTTGTTTATATTCTGACATGATATTGCGCCGCTAGACTTAAGTACTCAGGAGTTACTCTGGGCCTTTTAAAACTTTCAGTATGGTGTGGCTACCATGTCGCAAGTTCTGGATGTTTTTGTTGTATACATTACCTGTGATTTTTTGCTTAATTTGTGACGCAAGTTAATATCCGTTTCTTCTTCACGTTCACGGATCATTTATCGGTATACATCTGAATTATGTAGTTTTTTTCATTTTAACAAGACAATTGTAAATTGCACACACATTCGGTTTAACTTCAAGAGAGGTCAACGTTTACAACATATGCTAATGGACCATTTATTATAATGACTGAACTCCTTTGAAGTGACTTTGAAAAGAACTTCTCTGCATGGCACAACGACAAAAACATCGGGAATTTAATTTAAAATGGTATATACATGTCGATGAATTTCAGGATGATTAATCTACTAGTAACTGAAAATGGTCAAGCCTTTACTTTCAGGGTGTGGTTAAGGAACGTACAGTTACATTGTATTGACATTATAAAATGCAGTGTATTTACGTTAATCGTTTTTTATATGTTTTCTTTCGATTCAAATACTTTATTGCCATTTTTATTCTAATATATTACAAACAAATGCCAATTCTGAACAACAATCGTATTAAATTAACTAGAAATCGCACGGAAAATTTATTTTCGTTTAATCAGAAAAGATGCTTTAAAATATGGCGGCAAGTTACTTAAAATGGGCGATAACTGTAATGTTTACATCGTATGTACTTCCGGTCTTTAAAAAAGTTTCAGTTGTCACGTTTAAATTTGTCATGAAATTAAAGTGAAACTTAAAAAATGGGGGACAAATATGATTATCTTTTCAAAATAATATTAGTCGGCGATTCCGCAGTGGGAAAAACTAGTCTTGTTAGGCGTTTCACTACCGGTAAATTTCAAGAAGAATACAGGTCTACTATTGGTGTTGACTTCACCGTACAAACATTACAAATTGATGGCAGAAT
>JAOXYH010017620.1:0-11909 GCA_028566455.1 Botula fusca | reverse complement strand
ATCCAGAAGCCCTTTTTAAATTTTCGCTTTGGAAAACTGAATTATCAGTCTCCAGTTTTCAGAAAAATATTCTGACTCAACAGGGTTTTGTTTCTTTCCATATTTGAATTACTTGTGAATCTTTCATTACAACTTGACAAATACATGTACAGTAGTTCCTCTCTCAGCACTTGGACAGTACTTTTTAACAAAAAAATCCCTCTCACAAGAGGCCACCCCTTTTATAAGGCAACCTTTTCAGAGCAAAAAGGATGGCCTTACAAGAGGAGGACTACTGTATGTTACAAGATACCCTCTGGAAAACAAACTGCAGACACAACAACAGCCATACAAGTAACAACAGAAGGTAATGCTCTGGGCTTACCCAGGACGAACATCCATGGGCGAAGCGACTTTGCTTTTCATGGCAACATGGCTGACACATAAAGACATAGTGACAGGATAAAAACAACTTTTGTGTGGAATCAAGGCATCCAGATGTTAAGCTGTGCTTTTGGTCAGGTCTCTGTTTCTCATAAAAGTTTGATAATCATAAGATTACAAGTTTCATCGTATGTTGCGATGACTTTGTACATGTCATCGTAAGGTACAGTCATTCTATTGCAACTCTGTATGTAACGTCGATTCTGATTGGATGTTGTTGAAAATCTCAGGGTATCATGATCAATTGCACAATTGATGCTGTGAAAGTTGGTGCGCAAGTGCATACGTTACTTCCGTCTTTTTTCAAATGTCCATTTTAAGCGGTATTTTGACTTTTACATTAGAATGGAGATAACAGTTTTGTATTTTATAATTTGCCGGCATCAATTTTTTATCTGATTGTTGGAAATATCTGTTTACTGGCTCCGCTAATGTGTCGCCAGTAAACTCAATTTCTGACCATCAAATCATTCAATTGATGCCAGCAAATTATAAAATTACAATACTGTTATCTCCTAATTTGTAAAGGCGAGAACATGCTAAAATGACCGAAATATGAAGCCAAAACCATATACGGACAGAGCTTTGCATGAGGGAGATAACTCTGTAGTTTAACAACAATTTTGGGGAAATTAAACACGTTCATGACGTTAAATTTAAAAGTATCATTTTGGGCCAGTACCGAAGTAAATTAAATCGGAGACAAAAAGCTGCTTAAATCTATGTAGAACATCTAGTTTGTTGAAAAAAAAATTAGACATCGATCTGCAATTGATATTTGCTTGTGTTATACACAACAGCTGAGGTGGATTTTGTCATATCCATCCATCCAGGGTGGGAGTGGGCAAGACTTCAAAATGGTCCTCTGTGCCCACCCTATGGAGTGGGCATGTCATTTGTTTTCTTTCATTTCAAGAAATATTGATTTCAGCAGTTAAATTTGACTGGGCAGGAGAGGGCCACCCATGGCGGGCAGATGGAAATGACAAAGTGTACATTATGTTATAATGTATAATGATAAAATGTGAACACATGAAAGTGCCCCTTGGAAAACCCGCACCCCTCTGCCCTCATATCCTACCTGCAACACTGTTTACTGAACATTTCTCACCTATTACATACCAAGTACAAAATGCAGTTGATATCTGAGAAACCTGAAGAGACCTCACATACAATTAGGAAAAAATACATACAGTGGATTCATGCTACCTGTAGTACAATGTACATTTCTGGGAGTTTTTATTGGTTGGTCGACCGTGTATATTCTGTACATGGTATGTAAATGAGTTCCTGTTCTTGATGTCATTTGAAGTTGTAGTAAAGCACAAATTTCTTGCATCAATCAGGAACAATAGACTTGTTAGGATATATTCGTTACCCAGTCTGGCAGTCACCAAAGATGGTATATATACACAGTCAGTATTTTCTCTCTCACCCAATATGAAAATACTGACCATTTATATACTATATTAGGCCACTAATGACCTGTGTAACTACTATATTCGTGGTATACCAAATTTCATGGATTTTGTGAGCATTTTATTTAGACACATGCATGGCAAGGCGTTAATGTATGTGGCATTTCCCATTTGTAACATCATTTAGGATCTATGTGAATTTATTATAGGGACATGAGAGCGACATCTCTTGTAACTACGTGTATTTTGTATGACCTTAAGTAGTTCTATGCATCTAATGAATGCCGTAAATGTAATAAAAGTTCTTATTAAAAAAAATAGTGCTAGTGCATATTTTTATTTTATACATTAACATGTTGCTTTGTATTTCATATCCAGAAGATTTACTGTTCGAAAGAGGACATTGGAAGAAGTTAAAAAAAAGTACTATAATTTGAAACAAAGAAGTAAGTTTAATAATAAATGAGTTTTGATCCTTCTATAGATGCTCAGCTCCAAAAAGAAATTTTGTAGTAAACGGGTATGATAATGTTAATAGTGGCTGAGTTTTCATAGCTACTTTCCTTGTCATATAATATGAATGCGGTATAAAGTATTTATCCCTTCACAGTGAAGTTGCGGAAGGGATATTGTTACAGGACTATCCGTCCGTCCATGCATATTACACTTGTGGACTTGGTACCGCTTGTGTTTTTCAGTAGATCTTGACAAAACTTTGCATAAGCATAAACTATGTAGAAAAAAGTACTATAAAAAGAGAGCAGAAAGCCTAATGATTTTTAAGGTCACATGTCAAAGGTCAAGGTCACATCATCATTTCACAGGCCTTCACTATGAAGAGAGCTGAAATGCTGTTGATTTTCATAGGCACAATTTGTGGTGTTGCAAGGGGATGCTCCGTTTTGCGGTGCCCTTGTTACATTTTTTTTGGTGCTGCATTTGATAAACATTTTAGGTATATGTATATTAAGAAACAAAAAAATATATACTATGTAAGATTTTCAAATTAAAACAATGCAAATAACCTGTGCTAAATTAAACATGTAGGTAGGGAACTATACTTGTACAAGTATTTATCCTGCAGTTGCTATGATATCAATCGAATAAACCTTGCTGAATAACTCTAAGCTTTATTATGCTAGTAGCATAATAAAGCCTTCTTTATGAAGTCACAGTGCAAATACAAGGAGTTTTACTTATGACGTCGTTTAATGGCAGCCTAAACATTAAAAAGTTTTCGTCCCGCTTCAGTTGAAAAATGTTGCATATTGACTTATTCTTTGCACTCTGTCCTAAAATGCCTGCAGGATAAACACAAAATACGTACAGTGCCTCGGATATAAATTTTATTGTGTACTCGGCGTGAAACTGGTGATAAATACTCGGTAAACCTCTCATTTCTACCTGTTTCTAAGCCTTATACAAAATAAAATTTATTCCGAGACACTGTACATATATTGTATATATCATGTATCTGTACTTAGAAATACATGTATGATTTTTTGTTTGGTTTTTTTTGTGAAGTGAAAACATCTCGAAGTAAATATAATTGGCGGTGCCAACTCCCTTTTTGTACGCCGGCTTCCTGGCCTTTTTTACATGGTATTCCGTACGCAAGGTGCAGCGTACCGTACGCCAGGCTATTACAAACAGGAGTCAAATCGTACGTGTCAACTAAATTCTACCCGGGAGTTAAATTTTAATTTGGCATGCCCGATTCCAGCCTAAAATTAAAGAGTATTAGGTATTCAGTGGGGTAGGGGGTTGATACCCTCATAATAGTTTCAAATAACATTGATTTCAAATTGTAGAACATATCATAAACATGTTATTCGAGATATTTATGTTTTGAAGGCAAAGAGAAATATGACTTGCAGAGGAAGCGTAAAACTGGAGGAGGTCCAGCTCCTCAAACCAGCCAAGCAGAGGAAGCTCTTATCAACAATATGTTGGAACTTAACAGCTCACAGCTGGCTGGTTTGTCAGACGGAATAGATACTGACAGTTAGTATTACAGTTTCAATTCATTATGACATTATACTTTAGACATACCTGTGATAACACTTAATTGAGAAAAGTTATAGAAGTACATGTATTTCTTCATTGTTATTATACTATACTGGCTTATTGCCTGAATATTGGTGAATATTAATATATTGCATGTGCTTTCAAGTACAATGCATATTCTGCCAAGAATAAAATTTATTCGCAAAAAATTGTACAATATTGTATAGTGAAGTCTTTTAAGTGGCAAATGCTATTTTCAGCATCTGTAATATTACTTCTTTTAAAGCAGTATTGTGTGCATAAATCATAACTATATAATAACTTCAGAGTCATACAATTGGACATTTTGTCAGTCATTTGTACCTTGTAAGCGCATCTCCTCCTAAACGACTGATTGGATTTTAATTAAACTTTACACAGTTGTAGTACACTACCTGCAGATGTGCATGAAGGAATATGGTTGCTGTCGAAAATTTTAAAGGGGAGATAATTCAACTTATACTCCCAAACATGTTCTGTATGAGAGATGGGCTTGTAAGCACAACTCCTCCTAATTGGCTCATTGGATTTTTATGAAACTTTACACAGTTGTAATACACTACCTGTAGATGTACATGAAGGAATATGGTTGCTGTCCAAAATTTGTAAGGGGAGATAATTGAACTTATAATCTCAAACATGTTCTATGTAGAGAGATTGGCTTGTAAGTGCAACTCCTTCTAAACAGCGTAATGGATTTAAATGAAACTTTACACACTTGTAATACACTACCTGCAGATGTGCGTGAAGGAATATGGTTGCTGTCTAAAATTTGGAAAGGGAGATATTTAACTTATAGTCTCGCATGTTCTGTATGGAGAGATGGGCTTGTAAAAGCAACTTCTCCTAAACGGCTTATTTGATTTAAATAAAACTTTACAATGTTGTAATACACTGCAAGAAGATGTGCATGAAGGAATATGGTTGCTGTCCAAAATTTGGAAGGGGAGATAATTCGACTTACAATCTCAAGCATTTTCTGTATAGAGAGGTGGGCTTGCAAGTGCAACTCCTTCTAAACAGCTTACTAGTTTGTCCAATTGTGAGTCAAACATGTATAGACAGTCCACCATGATAGTGTGTCAAACAACAACTGTCAGTCCACAACTGCCCTCAATGTACAGGGTTCAACTGGAGGTGGAGGGTATTAGTCCCTTTAAGGACAGCTCTAGTTTTTTATTTGTATTATTTTTTTAGGTAGAACAACTGTCATCAGATAATGAACCATCTGTAGTCAGTACTCAAGGAAGTTTATTCAATCCTGATGATTATTCACAAGAAACAGATAGCCAAAACAGCATTTCTGGAAAAGAAACACAAGCTGACAGTCCATTGAAATCTTTTAATGCATTCCTAGCTTCAGTTAATATTAGCCCAGTTCAGAGAATGCGTGTCTCATTTTCAGATGCTGGAGATCGAACAAGACGCCGTTACATTTCAAAAGCCAAAACTTGCATGTCTGCTATAGTAAATACTATTTGTCCTCAAGAAGGAAATGAATTGTTAAAACATTTAGTTGCATCTACAGCAGAAAAAACAGTTGATGCCGATCTTGAGGAGGCCATCAAACAGGCATATGAAAGTTCCGAAACATGGACATTACAAAGACAGTTGCTTTCAATTTTGGCTACAAAAAAATCTTACAGTGCAGTTAAAACACTCATTCCAGGTGTTACCAATTACAGATATAAAATAGCACGCCGGCATGGTTTAAAGCATGGAGTAGGTTGTCCAGTGCCATCTGAATCCAAATTTAGGCAGTCAATTGACCCAGCAAAAATTGAGAGCTTTGTTGATTTCATTACCTCCTCAGATGTTATAAAAGATATGCCATTTGGTGAAAAGAATATGAAGCTTTCCTCCGGGAAAACTATAACCACTCCAAATGTGATAAGATGCTTAGCGCCAGCAGCAATTGTTAGGCAGTATGATCAGTACTGTGAAGAGAATGACATTGAAAAATTAGGTAATGAATTTACAATAGCAGAAAAGAAGGGATATGGTGTATAAATTCATGACACAAAATCCCTACACGCACTTGACAAAACCTAAAGCAAAGGAACAGCACTTTTATTGCTGTTCTTCATCTCACAGTCACAGTGAGGGCTTTTACAACTTGACAGTGCAGGGAATAATGAATTTGAGATCTTGTACAAAGTTTCCTCGTAGTACAGATCGCATGTGCAATATGGCCACCATAGGGCATGGTTTATAAATAATATTGGACACAGTTACGCACTTCAGCAATGGTAACCATTGTGAAAATGGCTGGTGGTAACTAATTTTCATGATCACCAATCAGCTTGGGATATCATCTTTACCATGTAAACCAAATATCATTGAAATCCGTAAAAGTTGAAATTTTTGGCAGGGAACCGGTGGCCATTTTGAAAATGGCTGACCGTAATTAATTTTTGTTATCACCGTTCAACTCGGGATATTATATTTACTATATTTACCAAATATCATTGAAATCCGTAACAGTTGAAATTTTTGGCGGGTGATTGTAATGTGATAGCATTCGCAAAATTGGATTTTGTACGCAACTTTAAAACTGTGTGGTCCGCATAAGTGTTGTTTACTACCATAAGTGAAAAAAATATGCAAAATTGTATTTTTTTGTGTTTTCTTATCAAACCAGGTGATTGTAACAGGAGTCGACAATAACTTCTTTTTGTCAACTTATCCTTTTGGACAAGTACTTTCAACAACTTACTTGTCCGAATGGATTTGCCACTTGTCTGATGAAAAAAAGAGGTAAAATACATGTAAATAAACAAGGTGTTTGTATTAACTTTATTTTTTCACAGGTGGTCAATATCCTTTTGACCTAAAAAATTGAAATTAAACACAAAAGATAATCCTTTTGACTAGAAAGTTAATCTAAACATTACACTAAGACTATTAGTCTAGTCCTGTCATCATCAGATGATTCTGACATTGGTTCCTCATGCTCATGTTCCGTATTTTGTGAGCTCCATCGTAAAATATTGTTTCATTCACCGAGTGTTAAATTATTTATTACCAGCATATAGAATTGGTTGCATTTATTTAAGTGCAGATATGATTCAGAATGGCTGACTGGTTCGCCAGTGATCATGGAATCAGGCAAAATAGAGTGCTCAGACAAAGTTACTTGTCTGATGGAATTTTAAGCTTGTCCTTGGCAATCTGACAAGTGTTATTGTCGAGCCCTGTTGCAAGGTCTGTTCTGTAGCCAGGAAATCATGCCTCAAAACCGAGAGTCCCCTGACAATCCATAAGACTCAACATATCTGCTTAATTTATATATATAAAAAAACATATTTCCTTTCAGGGCAAAGTACTATGTACAGAATAATGCAAGTATGTCCAGCATCAGTACAGAAATCTGTGGAAGGAATAGATTATTTTGTTGTAGAGGGAGGCAGAGCTTTCGAAGACCTCATTTGGGTTACAAACCAGCTTCATCTAAGTAAAGAAGAAACGGACCAAATCATCAAAGATCTAACAGAATGCAAGCAGTATTTAAAGTAGGTTCCCTTCTACCACTATCTGAGATCAGCGCTTTTCCAGGAGTTTTCTAGGGTAGGGGGAGGCATTTCTGAAGGGCGGTGATAGATAGTTTTGCAGAACACCTTACAGTAGTTTCATCAACAAACTTTTTAAAATTCTTCTCTGAAACTATTTGGAAAATTTAAACCTTAGGCCACCCCAAATTAATTTTTTGGTTCTCAGGCCAATTTTTTTTAAAAGAAATACAACTGGGAAGCTTTTATTTGATCGTTTTATTGAAGAAAAATCTAACATGGGAGGATTTTTTTTCAAAACCAATCATTAAAATCAAAATGTTTATAAACGTGCCACAGTTGATGCTTTCAGAAAACTCATGCAAAGTACATCCTTTCGTAAAAATCTTCAATAATGGCCCACACATGAATTGTTGGGGTTTTTTGTCTAACAAAATGAAACCACACATTTTTTTTTACAGATCAATATATCCATTCTCAGTTAAATGCTTCCCGAAAGCTTTGATCAGATTGGTAGTCTCAAACATTTTACTGATTTTACTAAATATAGATATTTGTGGGGAAAATATTTTATTTTTTTTTATTCTGTTATTAAATAACTACACAGGTTATTTGGACCAAATACATGTGCAATGGTCTCATAATGGTGCCCTGTTAGAATTGTCCACTGCTAGTTAAGCAATATAGGCTCATTGGAGCCACTAGTCTGCATGTTCTTGGTGTCACTCTAAGGGTATAAAAATTATAAATTTACTCCATTATTTAAATTTAATGTCAATTGACATACATGTAAAGTACTGTGTTTTAGGTGGTTCTCTTCTGCAATTCACCATATATATTTGTTCCATATCCAAGATGACTGCCAGTGCATTTTATTTTCCTGGATGTACTTTCAACATGTTCAACATCTTTGAAACCACTAAGCCAGTTTTACACCAATAAATGTAATTCACACACACATACACATATTCTTCGTATTATGTACCTTTGTCCATTTTTAAAAAAATTTGTTTTGTAGATACACCTTGAAGAGAAATCTACCATAAAGGATCATTGTATGACTTATGCTTTAAGTGATCTAGATTGTCAGTTTAGAAATGACTGTTTTGACCATCAACATACCAGTGGTTGCCCAAACTGCTTGAAACTGTCAGATTTGCTTGAAGAACTCATGAAAAAGGTAAAGACCATGGAATCTGAAGTTTCTGCAGATCTGTTTGATGAAATGCTATTCAAAACTTCACATGCTGTTGATGATATTATTGATTGGAAGAAGCACATTGTGAGATCAAAAAATCAGCTGCGAGCAAAAAACCAAGTTATTTCCTCATTGGAAGAATCCAAAGCAATAGTCATGGTGGATTGGGCAATGAAATTTCTCCCAAGGAAATTTCGAGAAGGGCAGCAGGATTGGTTTGCCAAAAGAGGGATAAATTGGCACATTGGTGTGTGCGTAACACAAAGTGGATGTGGTCTTCAAACAATGACTTTCGTACACCTCTTTTCAGGTCCAGTGGCACAAGATGCCTTTACAACAGCATCAGTTCTGTGTGACATAGCTTTAGATATATCAGCTATAAAACCAGAAATTAAAGAAATTAGCTTCTGGTCAGACAATGCGGGTTGTTATAAGAATACCCTTACTATAGCGATGCTCTATGCCAATCTGGGGCAATTGATCACAGCTTACAACTTTTCAGAGGCGCAGGATGGTAAGGGAGCCTGTGATCGGAAAGCTTCCCATATAAAGGCTGAAATCAAAAGATATGTAAATGAGGGCCACAATGTGTTGGATGCAGATGACATGAAAAAGGTAAATGTTGTTGAATGGGGTTTAATGCCACTTTCAGCAGTATTTCAGCTATATCGTGGCGGTCAGTTTCAGTGGAGGAGGAAGTCGGAGTGCCCGGAGGGAACTGCCGACCTTGGGCAGGTAACTGACAAACCTTATCACATACAGTTGCAAGTCGAGTACACCCTTTTTTGTTGTTTACAAAGCGGGGCGCGAACTCACAACCTAGAGGTGATAGCCTACAGTGATTGTACAGGTAGATTTAAATCGACTACCTTAACCACTCAGCTACCCAGGGCCCCAAAAGGTAAATATAATGCACATTGTAATCATGAAGAAAAAAAACACATTATTAGGACCATTATCTAGATATGGATGCCCTATAGTAATTACATTGTCTGTCTGTCTGTTAAAAATGTCTTGTAAACAATGAGACTTATAGACCAGTGTGGAATATTTTCATGAAATTTGTTGTGTAGCTTGCTTGTAATATGCAGACGTGCTTTATCATAACTTTGACCTTGTCTGTATGTCTGTTTCTTAACCAGTTAAAAAGGGTGGAAAATGGTACTTTTATAATTTACATATATATAGCATTTATTTTTCATATAATATTGATGCAGTTTCGCTTCTATGAAGTTGAGGAGGACTATCTTAGGCATGCATGCCCTTAGGGTGCATCCACACTTGGTTAAAGTTTACATCCAAGCTCATATTTTGGGCACTATTCTCCAACTATAAAGCCTTTTTGGACAAAATGTTGGTAGTGTTTTCTCTAGAGTGCATTTCTTGCATTTTTGATGCATGAATACAGAAGACAATTCAAACTTGGTTGGTATCTTATTGCAATAAGGAAATGACTCCTTAAATTCTGAAATAAAGTGAATTTTGACCCCCGTATTTTAAAGCTAAAGAAAACACTGTGTTGGTGAACTGGTCCTATGATATGGTCCCCTTTGGAAATTGGTTCAACACAATGTTCAAAGCACTTGTACCTGTCAGCTTAAATTGTCGTCACTACTGTAAATGGACATTTCTTGAAAATTAATAACAAATATGATAAAACAGTTGGTGTGAGGAGCTGTTTATGCTCCCCCCCCCTTTCAAGGTGAAGCATTGTTTTATATGGTTTCTCCATATATCCAAGATTTGTGCTTGGAGCTCCTTGTAGACATGTTGATTTTAATGAACATCAACTTCACAGGGTTGTTTCCCATAATGTGCATCCATGAAATTTTCAAAATGACTGCCATTGCCATGGAAACCAAATAAGAAAAAATTGCTAAAATAGTTGGTGCTCACAACTCATCCTACATTTTACATTGAATTTTTATGACACTACTCAGCATGGTGCCTCAAAATGTTTAGAAGATGTACATGCAGATTTGAAATTTTTCAGAATTTTCACTAAATTGCCACTGAAACCAAATAATTAACAAGTTTGGAAAAATACTTTGTGCTTGCATATCCTCCTGCATTGTGTGGTGAATTTAATGGAACTTCACAGGGTTGTTCCTCATGATGTGAAGATATGCATCCATGTTGAAATTTTCAAAATAGTCACTGTTATCATGGAAATTAAATTACAAATAATAAAAATTCTCCCTTTTTACACAACCACTCATGAACCAGTGTTTATTAAACCACACAACTCTGTCTGGGAATTACATTTGTAAACTATAACATGTAAACAAACTGATTTGGCAGGAATTTTCCTCGGATCATTGTCTTATAGATTTACATCAGATAATCCCAATGGGATTCAAAGATTTCATTTGAATGTATTCATGTAATATAAAAACAAAAATCTTTCATTTCTCATGTAAAAGGCTATGCCCAGTCAGAAAAGTGATGAGTCCTGTGAATCAGAACAAAACCAAGAGATGGAACTCTATGGAAATATGTTGCACTATAATTTGTCTATTTATTATTTCAGGCAATTGATTACAACCAACACTATAAATGTAAAGTGATAGACATGGATTCAGAAGTGTTGAAACCATCCATGAAGTCAATCTATTGCATATCATCATATAGCAATTTCACATTCTCAGAGTCTGGAATAACAGTCTGGAAAGCCTATGGGGTTGGAAAAGGTATTGATAGAAGACATTATTAATTACATGAATAAAACTTTCTAAGGCAGATTCTATTTCAGAACTACATTTGTAAAATAAGTGAAAAGATTTGAGAAGCAATTTCCTTTGAAACTATGTAGGGAATTTAATTTATACATTTCATAATGATAGATCTTGTGCATTATTTTTATCACATTTTTGTGGTATTTTTATGCACTTGCTGTTAGGCGAAGGGGCATTCACTGATGTCCGTCTGTCCATCTGTCTGTCCGTACATTTTCGTTGGACCTTTCTCTGGTTCTGTGCGCGGAATACTTTGATATTTGGTATGTAGCTTTGTGGTGATGAGTTGTACCGTGTAAGCACTTTTCAGATCTATGGGCCATCTATTTCCTGTTTAACGATACTTCGATATTTTTCAATATACATTGTTAATATACAATTTTCTTAACACTTTTCTCAGGAACTATGCAGCAGAATGATTTGATATTTGGTCTGTAATTATACCCCCCGCTTGAAAAGCGGGCGGTATATAGTGATGGGGGTGTCCGTCCGTTCGACCGTTTGTCCGTTCGTCCCCATATTTTTGTATCCACAACTCCTCCTAGACGGCTTCACCAAATTCAATGAAATTTTTACAGAA
>JAOXYH010017509.1:0-11910 GCA_028566455.1 Botula fusca | reverse complement strand
AAAGTATCATTTCATGGCCAGTACCGAAGTACTAGCTACTGAGCTGGTGATACCCTCGGGGACTAACAGTCCACCAGGAGTGGCATCGACTCAGTGATAGTAAAACAAAGGGTGAGACAATTCATACCGATTTTGATGCATCGGATGTGCACATTTCGTAAATTGATTACTCTTCAGCGATGTGTACATGTAACATGTAACATGTGTACACTTCTTTTACCTAAAACAATTATGCAATCTTCGCTAATTTAAATAATAATTAAAGGCCTGAAGAGAAAAGAAAAGTAAAGAAGCAGAGACCAATATGTCGAGAAATGAGAACAGAATTTACAAGAGGAAAAGAGCGCTATAAGGGCAAATTTTGCATGCCACAGAAAAATGGGATACCGAGTAAGACCCCGGTCAATACAGCGAAGGCAGCCGTTCAAATGCCTGCTTTTATCTATATCTGCCGATGAGACCAAGCCTCAGTACAAGAAGCATCTTTTTTTACGTCCCATTTGATCGATGCACCGTGTACGAGGGGTTGTACTCCACAGGCCTGGAATACTGGATCCTCTGTAACACTAATATTAACGTACACAAACAATAAAAACGGTTGAATTTTGACATCGTTGAAAAAAAAGCAAAATACAAAATATATATGAAGACGACCATCAAGAATACAAATCAAACTACTATGGATTCATCACTATTCGTGGGATATCAATTTTCGTGGATTTCGTGGGTAATGCAAACCACGAATTTAAGTATCCAACGAACTGTAAATTATCAGTTGACCTGTTTCTAAGAATAAACAAAACCACGAAATTAAGTATCCTCCAAAGCTCATATTTTTCTTGAACCACGAAAATTGGTATCCACGAAAATAAATGAATCCGCAGTAGTTCAACAGATAAAACGTGTTTTAAACGTCAGCCATATTATAGTTTTATTTGTTATGTAACTGGTTTACCTTAATTATGAAATAACTTGCTCTAAACAAATCAGGTACAATTTGTGTAAGAATAGCCAAAATCGAAAACGTTGCAAGGGAGAGGGTAAAGATTTTCCTATTGACAAGGCAATTATCACATATAGGTCCACTTATGTGGAATGGTAAAGATTATATAGAAGATCAAGTGCAAATCA
This sequence comes from Botula fusca, assembly GCA_028566455.1. Lineage (NCBI taxonomy): Eukaryota > Metazoa > Mollusca > Bivalvia > Mytilida > Modiolidae > Botula > Botula fusca. The sequence goes on along the minus strand of JAOXYH010017509.1, from coordinate 10,779 downwards.
ACGAGTTCTGACACTTTTCTTCTCAGGATATCATTTCTCTTAAACAAGGGGTCTTCCTGCCTTGTTTTCCGTCTTTTTATCTTGCCTGAGATATTCAATGTTTTTTTGTAGAGTTTACAGTAGTACATAGGGACGAACGACTTAGTATTTAATGCGCCAATGAGTCACCGGAAGTGACGTCATATACCACATGACCGGAAAATAAGTCAAATACAACCTGACAGGAAGTGACGTCATAAACCACAGGACCGGAAATGCGTTATGCGCATGCGTCGGGATTTCCATTGCAACGGAGCGGAAGTGACACGACCGGAAACTCGGACTGCGCAGGCGCGACTGGAAGTTGTACTTAATGGATGCCGCCATGTTGGATGACTGTTGTGCGCAAGCGCGACCGGAAGTCAGGATCCAACGGAGATCATCCTTTCCTCCAGCTTTTCGGATGTGACGTTTATTCACTGTGGTCACGTTAGTTGATGACGTCAGGACTACTTTGATAGGTCAATACGTTGTTTACATTAACAACAAAGATTGCGTTCCTTGAAACGGCGGTTAATAGTTAATATATATACAATACCGTACTTTTTACTAGCATTGTTACATTTAGGACTTTTCATTTGCATTTGACAACAAAAACAAGCGTAAAATCAAAATAAATACAATCTTCAGTAGACGAAAATGCTTCATTTTACCGCGTAATACCAAACAAAAAAAAACAAAAACCACTTGTGGCAGTGGCGTAAGGCAGGCAGAGCGTCGGGCGGAGGCGACGTCGCCACTGTTTAGGATTTTGTGTATATCCATCATCATCATAGGTCCCAACCTTTTCTGGAAGTCCTTGGCCCTCATCTGTCAACTCTTCGAAAACACCCGAAATGTTCCGAATACCCTTGTCCGCCATTTTTTATGTGATCGGTCTTTATCCATCAACTCAATGTCAATCCCGGAAGGTTCCGAAGGAACTTTCCAGCACTTTTTTACAGAGTTATCTCCCTTTTTCTTGCAATTGGCTTCATTGTCTAAGATTGGCTCTATTTACTTCAGGTCTTCTCTCGTAGTGGTTTGTTTTCTGTTCTTGCATGCGTCATTGCAATGTACAGGGAGGTAATTTTGTACACAAATTAAACAGAGTAATGTCCCCTTTTCTTGAATTCGTCTTTATTTTTGCTGATTAGCTAATTTTGGTTGAAGTCGGCCTTCGTGGTGGTTCGCTTTCTGTCATCGAAGAGCTCAAGGGGGTAATTTTTTCTCTATATTACAGACTTACACACAATGCTTCTCCCATTTTTCTTGTTGTTTTCTTGATTTTCAATTATTTCAAAGACGAAGGCACTTTATTTTATGTCTGCTTTGATGGTAGCTTGCGTTCTGACATTTTTACTTCGCGTGTTTGTCATAGACGTGCTAAGGAGAGGTATTTTTCCCGATATATTATAGAGTTGTCTCCCCTATTCTTGTATTTATCTTCTATGATTGGCTCCTTTTACTTGAGTCTGCACTCGTGGTGGTTCGCTTTCTGTCATTGCAGAGCTCAGGGGAGGTAATTGTTTTCTATATTACAGAGTTATATCCCTTTTTCCTTGTTTTGTTTGATTTTCAATGATTAGGTATCAAATGGTGCTTTATCTTATGTCAGCGTTTGTGGTTGCTTGCTTTTCTATATTGTTACTTCACACATTTGTCATAGTAGGCCTCAGGGGACTTAAATGTCCAGCGATTTTTGAATTTAATTAAATCTAATTGATTTATTTATAATTAATTTTTTATTTTATGTTCGTTTATTTATCTTTTTATCTTTCTATTTATTATATTTTATTTATATTGTATTTATATTTATATTTTTTATTTATTTTTAGTATAATTTTTATTTTATTTATTTTATTTTTATTTCATTTTTTCATTTATTTAATATTTACTATTTTATTTTATTATTTTCTTTTTTATAATCAATCCTTTGAAGGTTTCTGGCAGTATCTTTATATCCGACTACATCCGAGTATTTCCGACGTCATTCTAGCTTTTCTACATCAGTCGACTTTTCCCGACGTCATTGGGTTTTTCCGACGTCATCGGAATATTTTTGGTTTTATTTCACTTTATTTATTCTTTATTATTTTTTGGTTTAATTTTAATTATGTACAACGTGTCCTTCCACTAACCCCGCCGCGGCCGCTTCTGCCGCAGCAATTCGTAGCCGCCGCAGCAGCAGCAGATATCCTTCCTCGATAAAAAGCAGCAGCCTCCGCCGCCGCAGCAACAGAAAATACCCTCCCTTGAGCAACAATTTTCATTCCTTGAGCTGCAATACCAGCAGCAATAGCAGCAATTCACTTTCGTCCAGCAACAGCAGCAAAAATTACCCTTCCTTGGACAGCTGCAGCAGCAATACCCCTTCCTCCAGCAGCAGCAGCAATTCCCCTTCTTCGAGCAGTAGCAGCAGCAATTCCCCTTCCTCGAGCAGCAGCAGCAGCGGCAGCAGCAATTACCTTTCCCCAAGCAGCAGCGATTCGCCTTCCTCCAGCTGCAGCAATCCCGTACCGTTCTTCCCCTTGTTGTATACATCAGTTGCGTTAAGGATTACCCTTGACTTTGTTCTTTTCTGTTTGTCTTGCAATTTCCTTATAAGTAACCATTCAGTTTGGTTTGTTCCGTTTTCCAGTTGTGTCGAAGCAGTTGAATTCGGTTCACTGTCTTGTGTTCCTTCAGTATTGCTTGATCTGTTCACAGAGAACTGAACTCCGGTTGGGCTTGGTTGATTTTCCTGTTGTATTCCTTCACTTGAACTCACGTTTTGCTGGTGTACGTTCCTGTGTGCTTTTCCTGATTGTATCTTGTTAGTTTGACTTGTTTCCTTTTCTTATTGTCTCCCTTTCTCTCCACCCTAATTCTGTAGGTAGTTATGTCCCTTCATTTATTACCTGTTCATTTTCAAGTTGTATACTTCACTGTTTGGATTACAGATTTCCTGATTGTCAGTTCTCTTTTGTTTTTCTTTATTGCGTAGTACTTGGTTGAGTCTCGAGAGTTGTATTCTGTTACTTCCTTAGTAGTGTACGGGTATATTTCGGCTTGTTTGATTCTCTGGTTATTTCCCTTTCCTTTTTTTAATTTGGTAGGTCTTTCTGGCCTTTTCCGTTAATTTGGTCCATATTCAGCTTTCTTGTTTTCTTTGTCTTTCTTGTTTGCTCGATAGTTTCCTGGGTCATAAGTTCTCTAGTTGGATGTTTTCATGATACAGTAGCTAAGTTCGGTACCAGGTTTTGTACATTTAGTTTCCTCGTGGTCATATTGTGATTTCTTTAGTGATCTCGTTCAATGTCAAGAGTAGTTCCCCTCGATGGATTCTGTTCATTTTGACTGTGTTCCGACAGTGTTTTGGTGAAATACTTACACTGTGAGAAGGCTTCACCTTGTGGTTTTTAACACCTTGTGTTTAGGGTTTATTCTCTGGTGTTTTTCCTTCACATTTGCTTGGTAGTTTCCTCTACCTCCTCCTCCTCCTCTTCCTCGGTGGTCAGTTCTATTGTTGTGTGCTTTCCTTTGAATTTGGCGTTTTCCCTGCTTCTATTAATTCAGGTTTTTTTCGTTTTTTCGTATGTTGTGTCTCCGTCAGATGTATTTGTTGCATTCGCTGGTTATAACCCTCCAGGAAGGCTTGATGTGTCATTCTCTTAACTACCCCTTTTCTAGCATCTGTTCATTTTCGACCTTGGTTATCGCTGTTTGTTTACCAAATGTTCATCTTTATTTTGTCTGCATCTAACTTTTTCCACCATCTTAGAACTTTGTCACGCGTATGCGTCATGAATGTCCTGAAGGGGGATGCTTTCCAGCATTTTTCCTCGTATGTTGTCCTTTTTTTCAGTCTTAATGTATGCTCATCGGTCTTTTGATTCATTTCTTCGTTTGTAGTGATCCGCTTCTGAGATTGCCGTTTCGTCATTGGAAGGTTCGGGGCATGCAATTTTTTTCCTGCCATGTTACGGTGTTGTCTCCGTTTGTTCTTTAACGTTGATTCTGTTTTAATTCTTATGCGTGGTTTTAAGTTACCTGGTTGCACTTCATTTCTTATCTCGGTCCCTGGTGGTCTGGAACATGTCACATGAATCGGGCACTGGAGTACTCAGGGGAGATAATTTCCCGCCTTTTCTGAGTAATCTCCCCCTTTTCTGGCAGTTGTTGTTTGGCGGTATCAGTGTTTGGTCACCAAACAGTCATCGTTTAGGTAGTCCAACTGAAATTAAAAAAAGTTCAATATGGATTCATTAAATAAAGTTTTTGAAGTGCTATTTTTTGCATTAAAATAATTCACAAGTCCTAAAACATCACCAGCTGCATCATCATTGGAGTCATTAGAGTTATTTGAACGTTAAAATTTTCGATATTCATTTTCCCCGTTTTAATTTTTACATCCGGTAAAAATAATTAAGAACAAAGGTAAAATAATAGTTTTAAAATCTGAAGTTACGGCGCTTTTACTGGAAAATGACTCGTTAAACTCCAAAAATTACACGAAAATGGAAACACACAAGTTTCAAACTCCCGTTGATTCTGTCCGTTTCAACCAATGTCCGTTGTGCACGCAGTTAGTGTACGATATAACGGTTCAACAGAACAGTCCTTCTTTGTCCAAACAAGATAGACAAGCCTCAAACCTAACTATTTTGAACATGACCCTTGAGGAAAATTTGCATAAAATTTATATCGGAATGCCTGTATCTTTACTATGCGTACATCTATCTTTGATTGCCATCTCAGAACTTTGTCACGCGCATCCGTCATGGGTTAATTTACTGTCCTTTCTGCTAGTAACCTTGATGTTTGGTATTTGGTTATTATGTGGCTCACTGTATTTTGTATACATCCTTCTGTGTCCACCATCTTGGATCTTGTCACGCGCACGCGTCAAGAGTGTGTCTAAGGCAGATCATTTCTTGCCCTGCTGCTTGTATTTGTCCTTTGGTGTTTTTGCACCAAATAGTCTTTTTGCATTTTGACAGTCATCTTGGATCTTGTCGTGCGTATGCGTCAAATATGGCTGAAAGAAATCTTTTCCTGGCCTTTCACTTGTATTTGGTCTTTGTAATTCTTGATTTTCGGTGTTTGGTCAACGTCAAGTCTGCATTTGATCTTTATAAACTGCGTGCATCACCCACAGTGCTCACGAGGTGAGGTAATTTCCACCAATTATCATTCATTTGGTCCTGTTGTATCCGTGGTGGCGATGGTGGAGGTAGTAGTAGTGGTGTGTTCGATGGTGGTTTCAGTGGTGGTATGTTGGTGCTGGTAGTGGTGGTATAATTGTGGTTGTTGTGGTGTCAGTGGTGGTGGTATGATGATGGTTGTGGCGGGGTGGTAGTGTGCTTGATGCTGGTGGTGGTGGTGTCTCTGAGAGTAGTATGATGATGGTGGCAGTGTCAGTTTTGGCGGTGGTGGTGGTGGTGAAGGTGGTGGGATTGTCGGTGTTGGTGGTATATGTGGGTGGTGGTGGTGGATGAATTAACTGATAGTGCGGGTTAAGTCGGGCCTATTCATAACTTTGATTCATTTCCATTTCGATCCTTTATTTTTATACAACAATATTAGTTTACGGCACTCTAATGGTCTAAACTCCGGAAAGTCAAACGTGGGGAATGATCTTCTTGAGTTCTTGCCATTCATGACCATTAAAGATGACTCCCTTTTTCAGTTGGACGGAACTTCATTCTTCATTTGGTATCCAATGCTTCCTAATACTGACACAACGATAGGACGCCTTCAAGGTCACGTAGACGTCGTCTACCAGATGAAATCTCCTATCCACAAGATCTTGGTCCACGCTTCTCGTCATCAAATCGTCAGTGACTTCTGTCATATCAGTTAAAGCTTTCCATTGGTTCACGTTGAGACTGTTTCCATCTTTAATGGGAATAGGGTCGTCCTTCCAGATTCGTATATCCATCCTTTTTTACCCTTCCATTCCGTCTATTCCACATAACGATGTCCTGCCAGTAAGAACTTGAATCCATTTTTTGTTCGTTTGGATTTTCAAGTCCTGCGTAGTATGTTTCTTTAAGGGCATGATGATAAATACTGCTAAGTTTGTTTGCTCCGGTCACTGATTACAATACTGATGGGTGAAGGCAAACAAGACCAAGACTCGACCTTTGTTGATGATATCATCTCTAAATAGGCTCTCCACTACCCTTTGGTAAATGCGGACAAGCTCGTGTTCCATGACCAATTGAGGACACTACCTGTTCTTGTGACATTTATAGGTGTCGAATTAGTCCATTGTATCGGTAGTTCGGGATGATTGAGACCATCTCATCAGGAATCCATTATTAGGTATGGCTGGGCCATCTCATTCGTGGTTCGAGCGAACATTATACTATAACACAAAAAATTAGCCTTTGTCTTAACACTTACTCTTACACAAACCCTTAACCAAGCACTTACTCTAACTTTACGTGATCTCAGTCCTACCTCCCCCATACTTTCAACCCTTACCATAGCTCTATTTCTAGCTGCAACTCTTACCACATCTCCAAATCTAATTTTACTCCCAGCTATATGCCTGAACGTAACCTAAAGCTACTCCAGTCATACTCATTAACCGTAAATTTCAACTACAGCCTAGCTCAACTCCAGCCTGATCGTAGCATAAAGCCTAAGGCTAACCCTAACGTTGAACAAAAAGGAGTTGCTTTGAGTGGTCATGAATGGCAAGAACTCAAGAAGATCATTTCCATGTTTGACTTCCCGGTGTTGATACCATTGGTACCTTTAACAGATATTGTTGTATAAAAATGAATCGTAGTAATGAATAGGCCCGACTTACCCCACACTATCAGTTAACTCCACCACCACCACACCAACATACACTACCAACAATGACAACCACTCCACCACCACCAATAAACCGACACCATCACCATCATAATACCACCATCACCGAAACCACGACCACCAACAACACACCCTACCACTTCGCCACAACCATCATCATACCACTACCATACATCACACATACTACCAACTCCACAATCATCGACACCACACCACCACCACCACTGACATCACAACAACCACCATCATGCCACCACTACCACCACTGAAACCACCACCGAACACACCACTACCAATACCTCCACCATCGGCACCACAGATACAAAACGACCAAATGAATGATAATTGTTGGAAATTACTGCACCTCCTGAACACTATGAGTGATGCATGCAGTTGATAAAGATCCAATGCAGACTTGACGTAGAGAGTCACTTATTGTCCAAACACTGATAATCAAGAATTATTTATACCAAATACAAGAGAAAGGGCGGGAAAACATTCCCCTTAAGTCATATTTGACGCATGCGCATGACAAGATCCAAGATGGCGGACAAAATGCAGAAGGCTATTTGGTGCAAAAACACCAAAGGACAGAATTAATAAAAACAGAAAATCTCCCCCTGAGTACTCTAGTGCCCGATGCATGTGACCTAGTTCCAAGATAGCAGACCACCAGGGACGCAGACAGGTAATGAAGTAGAACCAGGTAACCAAGCACCGCACTTCAGAATTAAAAGAGAACAAAGGGAGACAACTACGTAATATTGCAGGGAAAAAATTTCATGCCCTGAGCGTTGCAATGACGAAACGGCAATCTCAGAAGCGGATCATTACAAACGAAAAACTTAAACAACCATCAACTGATCGAAGAGCATACATTAAGACTGAAGAAGGACAACATACGAGGAAAAGAAAAGGCTGGAAACCATCTCCCTTCAGCACATTTATAACAAAGTTCTAAGATGGTGGAAACACTTAGATGCAGATAAAATGCAGATCAGCATTTGGTAAACAAACACCGATAACCAAAGACGAAAATGGACAGATGCACGAAAAGGGGTAAAATAAGAGATTGACACATCAAGCCTTCCTGGAGGGTTATAACCAACGAATGCAACAAATACATCTGACGGAGACACAACATACGGAGAAAACTACCATGCAAATGTGAAGAAACAACACCAGAGAATAAATCCCAAACACAAGGTGTTAAAAACCACAAGGTGAAGACTTATCACAGCGTAAGGATCTCGGCAAAACACTGTCGGAACACAGTCAAAATGAACAGAATCCATCGAGCGGAACTACTCATAAGATTGAACGAGATCACTGAAGAAATCACAATACAAACACGAGGAAACTAAATGTACAAAACCTGGTACCGCACTTAGCGATCATGAAAATATCCAACTAGAGAACTTATGACCAGGGAAACTTTAGAGCAAACAAAGAAGACACAAGCTGAATATGGGCTAAATTTAAGGGAAAAGGCTAGAACGACCTACAAAATTAAACTAGAAGTACGGTGAGCAAAGCTCACAAAGTATATACCCCCGTTACTGCCTAACTCTTAAGTTGTCAGAAAAATAAAATAGGAGATGCACAAGCATATGATGAGACTAAGATTCCAAGAAAGTTTCATGGAATTCCATCAAGCTGTTTGGAAGGAGTTACAGATACAAGATGTGTACCCCTTATTGATATATTGCTAAGTCAATGTCGTGTAATGAGAAACCTCAAAAATCAGTCTGATCAAAATATATAATAGGGAGGTGCACAACTATACCATATGAATAAAATTCTGTCAAGGCGTTTAGGAGGAGTTGCGGATACAATATGTGTACCCCCTGTTGATAAGTCAATGTTATGCCATGGGAACCCCAAATATCAGTCTGATCAAACTATAAAATAAGAGGTGCACAACTACACCAAGTGAATAAGATTCTGTGAAAATATCATAAAATTCTGTCAAGGCATAAAGGAGGAGTTGCGGATACAAAATGTGCACCCCTCTGTTGATATAATGCTAAGTCCATGTTATGTCATGGGAAACCCCAAAAATCAGTCTGATCAAAATATAAAATAGGAGGTGCACAACTATACCATGTCAATACGATTCTGTGAAAATATCATAAAATTCTGTCATTGCATTAAGGAGGAGTTGCGGATACAAGATTTGCACCCCTCTGTTGATATAATGCTAAGTCCATGTTATGCCATGGGAAACCCCAAAAATCAGTCGGATCAAAATATAAAATAGGAGGTGCCCAACCTACACCATGTGAGTAAGATTCCATGAAAGTTTGATGAAATTTCATCAAGTAGTTTAAGAGGAGTCGCGGATACAAAAGTAGGGACGGACGAACGAACGGCCTAACGGACTGACGGACACCCCCATCACTATATACCGCTCCGCTTTTCAAGCGGGGGTATAAAAAAAGGAAAGAGAAATAACCAGAGAATTCAAAAAGCCGAGTTTTACCAGGTAAAGTACTCAGCAATCATGAAAAACAAAAGACAATCAGGGAATCTGTAAAGCCAACAGTGAAGTATACAACTTGAAAATGTAATAAGTGAAGGGACATAACCACCTACAGATTTAAGAAAAAAGAGAAAGGGGGACAACTAGAGAAGGAAACAAGTCGAATTAACAACACACGTTCAGGAAACGCACACAGGAACGTACATGAGCAAGATGTGAGTTCAAGTGAAGGAATACAACAAGAAAATCATACAAGCCTAACTGGTGTAAACAGATCAAGCAATACTGAAGGAACACAAGACAGTGAACCGAATTAAACTGCATCGACACAACTGGTGAATGGTTACAAGTAAAGAAATTGCAAGACAAACAGAAAGGAAAAAAGTCAACGAATAATCATTAACAAAATTGCTGTACACAAGCAGGGGAAGAACGGTACGGGATTGCTGCTGCTGGGCGAAAGCGGGGGTGCTACTGCTGCTTGAGAAAAGGCAATTGCTGCTGCTGCTGCTGATCGAGGAAGGGCAATTGCTGCTGCTGCTGCTCGAGGAAGGGTAATTGCTGCTGCTGCTGCCGCTGGAGGAAGGTGGATGGCTGCTGCTGCTTGGGGAAGGGGCGTTGCTGCTGCTACTGCCCAAGGAAGGGTAACTGCTGCTGCTGCTTGAGGAAGGGAATTGCTGCTGCTGTTGCTCAAGAAATTGAAATTGTTGCTGCTGCTGCTAAAAGGAGGGTATATGCTGCTGTCGATGCAGCGGGGCGGCGGCGGCGACGGAGGCTGCTGCTGTTGCTGATCGAGGAAGGGTATTTGCTGCGGGAGCGGCGGCGGCGACGGGGCTTGAGGAAGGACATGTTGTAGACAATTAAAATTATACAAAAAATAAAAAAGAATAAATAAAGTAAAATAATAAAAAAATGACCTCGAGAAAATTACCTCTCCTGAGCTCTGCAATGACGCACGGAATGACAAAAAGCGAACCACCACGAGTGCAGACCTCAAGTATGACAAACAAGCGAACTAACAATGTCAGAACGGAAGCCATTATCAAAGCGGACATAAAATAAAGTGCCTTCGTCTGGGGTATCACTGAAAATCAAGAAACCAACCAGAAACTAGAGGCTCACCTGAGCCTGTTCGATCACCTGGTATATCTGGCCTATTTTGGAGAATCATGTATTGGCAGCTTAAACCATCTTTGCTGGCAAATGAAGGTCATTTTGGATTTCTGATCAGCAAACAAGACATAAAACTTTAAGAGGACCATCTAAGGAAAATTTTTCCAAAAAAAATAATTTTACTGAAGGCAGTTTCTGACTCAATGGTATTTCTCACAGCGTCCAATGTTAAACTTTGACAAAATGTATCGGCCATCTTGGATTTCTGATTGGCGAACAAAAACTGTAATTTTGTAGAGGACCATCCAAGGAACATTTCTGCAAAATATTATTTTCATTGACTGAGCAGTTTCTGA
>JAOXYH010017292.1:0-11912 GCA_028566455.1 Botula fusca | reverse complement strand
CCTCGGGGAGAATACTTCCACCAGCAGTGAAAACCATCCAGTTGTTCAAAAGACAAAATTACATCAAAGTTCAAGGCCAGACGCGCGTTTCGTCTAAATCATGTTAAAGGTATAAGAGATATTTCATAGATTCCAAACATGTAAATACGATACTAATCGAAGATCGCTAAATCGAATAATAAACTACATCAAATAATAACTCAAGGAACAGTTTATATTTCAAACTTTACCATAACCTTCAAAATGTCAAAACAACTACCATTAGCATGAGAACTGTCCATTTATTCTAAAATCGTTGTGCTCTTTGCCCGCCGACTCTTGGATATGTGTTTGGAATTGTAGTTACGTTTTGTTTGTTTGTATTGCACGCTTGCTTTGTGGTTTTACTTGTCCAGTAACGCATCTGTTTGATTTATGTATAATATAGATTATACTCATGATTACGTCGTCCTTTTATTTTTATTTTTTAAGTATCTCATCGTTCTTTTTGTTTCTTTTTGTATAAATTGTCGATATTTGCTATTTATTTTACATTTTCTAATGTAGGAATGTGCATAGTATATTGTAATTTGACTTTTCAGCGTCAATATCATTTCACCAAATGACAAATTATATTTCTTACTTGCATCAAGCTATCAGTGTATGTCAAGCTTACATTGGATCGAACTCAAAATACAATGTGTAGAACAAATACAAATTAAATATTGTTGTCAAAACCACACAATACGGTCTATTTGAAATCAAAGCCTTATTGTTACAATAGAATCCCATTTCTAAGGATTTAATATGATTCTATGAAATTAACTTCAGTGTCATTGCATATTTATACGGATTCAGCACCATAACGATCGATTTGAAGTTATTATTTTTTTTTGTTATTTACGATTTTGCAAACATTTTTTATGCTGTTGGTTATGTTCGATGTGATTGGTTTCTAACCTTAATAGTCTCGTACTGTGTTAATTACAGCGGAAGTTATCTGTTTCTATCCTTTCTTCTAAAGGTAGCTGCTTAATTACGGAGCCCATCAATCTGTGCTGGAACGGAATTAAGTCTCTATACATCGTCATCAGGACTGTCTGCTCTAATTAATTCTATGTCTGGTAATATAGGACACATTATTTTGAAGACCAAGATAAAATGTACGTCATTTGAGGACAAATCAGTTTGTGGAATTGCAGCATCATTAAGCTCAGTGTAAACTTTGTGACAGTTTATCTGATGACGCTCCAGCAATGATTTCATTTCGACGCAGAAAGTACACTGAAACTGTATAAAACTTCAAGTTCCAAAGAGGATAAACAAACATGCACTACTCTATATTAAATTAAATTTAAATGGCTGTTACTTGCGTCGCTGCGAACAAAACCAGGTTTTATCCAGATTAAATGATTTGCAGGATGCAATGCATAAGCAAATATGCTTAATTCCGACTGTTAGCGCAAGAGGACTGAAATGCATCCACTTCATAGAAAGAAATACGATTATAAAAGTTCTAGTTTTGAAGATCCTACCAAACAGAGCCATGCTTGGTCATGGTAAGTATCATATCTATTATTTATTAAACCTTTCATTTCATAAAATTTCATCTCAAATTGCAAAGGGTGCAGTTGAATTAGAAACATCTGTCATTATCCAGGTTTCTCGAATATCTCCATGATAACAAATAGCGTTCTTTGAATTTCAAAAATAGTTGACTGCAAATTTAAGAGGACACACAGATAGTCATATGGCGACTCATCTCAAGTCGTTGATGAACATCAAGGCAAACAAATGTATTTATAAAGAAATTTCGAATTATGCTTCGCTTTCATTCGTTTTTCCGATGGTCACAGTACTTATCTTTGAATTAGTTTACTATTACATTTCATGAATACAGTAAGTCGGACGTATGAGATACAGTGCCGATCTGACTAAAGTTCAACAAAATCCCTCAAATAGCTGGCCACTGGAATGCCCATTTTGAAAACATGCTTATGATTGTAACAACCTTGTTAAACACATTCCTATAATTGATAGGACCTTTAAAGCCTATATTTATTGAACACTTACCTTCAAAGCCGATTGTTGCACATGCCTATGAGTGTAAGGACCTTCAAAGCCTATATCCTAGGCGATAATGATTTGACAGAAAATATCACGACACCATATCCGTGACTGTGCTTCGAGCTACTTCTGGATACGACAAAAATATTTTTGAGGATGTATTAGAATGGTGCAGACGTGTAAATTAAAGAAAATAAAATCTCGTACGGAAAACGCAGTAAGTCCTACGTGTGAGATAATAAGTCATATACAAGGGATAAATATGCCTAATTTTGTGTTGTAATATTTGTTGACCTGTTCTATAAGTCGGGTAATCTGTAAGTTTGTTTAATTTTTAGCAAATACAATATAGCTAAACTGAACGGTACGTCGTTCTGGGAAAATAAATTGTTCGTACTAGATAGACAGTTGCACGTACGAGACCATATCCTATACCTACGAGATAATATGTCGTACGTACGAGAAAATAAGATTTGAAGTCGTACATACGAGACCGTATTCTGTATATAGGAGTTAATTTGTGCCAATTTCACCATACGACAGGAATAAGTAAATCAGTTATGATACTTTTATAATGATTTTGATGCATCGGATGTTCACATTTCGAAAAATTATTACTCAGATAAAACTTTTGAAGACCATAAATGTAACTAAAAATTTGAAAAGCGAGCTTATACCAAAGTAACCGAAAGAGTAAGCCAAAACCATCTACGGACAGAGCTTTGTATGAGGGAGATAGTTTTATTAAATTTTAGGAGATTAAATCTGCGAATTTTAAGTATCGTTTCGGAAAAGTACCGAAATACTAGCAACTAGACGGGTTTTAAAACCTTGATGATCAGTTTCTACCAAACTGTTTCTGAATCGTTTCAGCAGGACTGTAAACATAACTTTATCCTTTATCTCTTCAAAGATTGTTAAAACAGTTTTGGTAGGTGAGACTGTGATCGAAGTTTATTCCATGATTGTATCTGGAGCAGAATTGAATACGATCATAAAAATATGCTATATTTAAAAAGGAACTGAACGTTCGATAAGTGTGTCTTATTATATAAGAAAAGAAGTTATTATTAGTCAATTTATTTCAATTTCACTTTATCGAATAAAATTGTTCTGAATAGTTATTTTTCTGATTTTATTTCTAAATCTGTTAATTATAATATATTCTTTCTTTTTGTACTCTAAAGTCGACCGGAATCAAGTGATGGCAACGTTCATTAGATTAATTATATCAATTATCGTACAGAAAGAAAATACATATACTAGTCAAACAAGATAAAAATGTTCCGCATTTTTCATATATCTCTTTTATTGATGCGGTCGTAAAATCTTCAAAACAATTATTATATCAACCAGAAATGTTTTACAGACTTGTAAAATCTAAATTTTAAATCTCTTCAAAAATCTTCAAATCAAAATTGCAAAGTTTTATACATGTATTGAAAAATACTTTGTTTTCTAAATAACAATAACAATAATAAAAGTAAATCAATAAAAAATTACATTGGTGATTTTTGAAATCTAAAGGTTTCCTGTCTTAAATTTGGATAGTCGTAACAAATAATTGATTATTGAATTGTGTGTCGAATCGATTTTTGTGACTTGATTTTGACCACTCGAAGGCGATATTGCATTTAACAAAATAAGCGAATAATTCAAATTTGTTATCCTGTATTTTTTATTGCAAAATAAATGTTCTGGCAGAAAATATTCTTAGATCGATAGAAATTCATCAGAAAGTCGTGTAACATTTGTTGTTGTTACTAGTATATATACTAGGAGTATCATAAATAGTTTGTATGCAGACGCTCAAATTATTAAACAATTAATAGGCAACTTAAGTGCATATACACAAATGCGAAATACCGTTGATTTACTACCTAGTGTATTCAAATACATTGAATGAATTTGTAAATTAAGCATCATTAACGTATAAAATTTTTCACTAAACCGTCCATTACATTGACAACCCTGGAAACTTTGGAGCCCGAGTCTAGATGTACTCGTCTGTAATTTCTTCTTTTCGGACACTTTTATCATCGGAACGAATGCAGATGATCCTCGCTTCACTGGCAGTCTGTTCGTTTTATAGCAACTTAATTCTGAGAGAAAGGTTTTTTATGATGGCACATTTGTTGTTGTTGTTCTGCTGGTTGCAATTTTGATGTTTACTTCGATGAAGATCTCAGTTGCATACTCCTTGTACTCTGTAGTTATTGTCATCGTCTTTCTGGGCATATATCTATGTTTTGTGACATTATAGGCAACACTACAGGTTGTGTAGTTGCTCTTCTTTGTAGCGGAAAAGCAAATCATTCTTGTGTCTTCTTTCAGTTGTAGCATATGATGCCTTGTAGAGATTATGCAGGGTTTCTGAAGATTGATAAAACTGCATTTCTTCCATAGGTCTTGTTAATCAAGCATAAATGTCTCATGTGTAATAGGATAATACCTGTCCTTAGCAGAAAGCACTTTTGATCCTGATTTTTAAAGTATTTTTCCTTCTCTTTATATTAAGTTTGTTGTACATTACAAAATACTATGTTTATTGTATGTATTAATTGTTACAAGCTGTTTTGTGCTTATATGGCAATGAAATTTATATGTTTTTCAAGTTAGTGTCCAGTTAGCTAGTTCATTGTACTGAATGAGAATTGTGAAAATGTATCAAAACTGCTTCATATTGCAAGATCAGCACTTGAAATGTTAGTTTAGTCGTTTAAAATTGCAATTCTGAAGGCTTGTTCACTTTAGTATAATAGAGAATAGAGTCTCGGAAGAGAATACCCTCCCATAGTATATGATTGTTTCTTCGCCTGTAACGAAAAACGCTGACAGCAAGACATAGATGTTACTTTTCCTGCGGCGACGATGAAGGTTAATTTTTCATTTAAAGGATACATGCATATCGCAGGAACCTCTTCACTAAGGTGACCAAATCTTGTCTAAAGATAGTTTAAAATGTGTTTTTGGCCTCATAATCACGCTCCAGCGACCGGTGTCGAGTTTTCATGATTTAGGAAGTTCCTCAGTGAATAGATATAGTAGATCAACACTTTATATATATAGAAATTCATTGTAAGGTTTAATGCCGGTCTAACACAGCTGTCACCCGACGTTGACCTTACTGTCATTCCTCGGTTACCAATGCCAAGTTTCCATGATTAGGTCAGTTCCTAAATTTCTAGACATGGTTGATAAAAATATTTGATATATGTATTCTTTGTAGACTGAAGGTGTGACCTGAACTTGTCCTTATTGTCACACTCCAGCGACCAATGTCAAGTTTTCACGATAATGTCATTTCGTAAGTAACTAGACATGATAGGACAACAATATTTGGTCTATGAATTTATTGAAAGATGTACACGTCAGTCTCTCCAGTAGCCAGTATTAAGCTTTCATGATTGGGTCAATTTCTCACTAACAATGCATGGGTTAACAACAATATTTGGTATATGAATTCATTGTAAGGGGTACATGAAAGTCTTATAGGCGTAACCTTACCTTGACCTCATTGCTTCGCTCCATCGACCAATATCAAACTTTCTTTATAAGGTCGATTCCTAAGTATATACACATGATAGGACAATAATATCTTGTATAAGAATTCAGTGTTATGTGAACGTGTCAGTCTGACAGATGTTTTCTCACCTTGAACTCGCTGTCATGCTCTAGTGACATGTTTCATGATTATGTCAGTTCCTCAGTTATTCGACATTGTTGATCATGACTATTTGATACTTGGTATATGAATTTATTGTAGACTGAAGGCGTCACATGGCCTTGTCCTCACTGTCACGCTCCAGTGACCAATGTCAAGCTCTTATGATTAGGATAGTTCCTAAAAAGATATACATGATAGGACAACAAAATTTGGCCTATGACTTCACGTGTTACCTGACCTTGACCTTACTGTCACGATCCAGTGACCAATATCAAGTTTGTATGATTAAGCCATTTCCTCAGTAACTAGACATGGTTGATCAACAATATTTGGAACATGGATTCATTGTTAGGTGTCCATGTCATTCTTATAGGTGTAAGCTGACCTTGACCTCATTTTACAAAGGAGTGACTAGGATCAGTTAATATTAATTCAGTTCCTCAGTAACTATACATGATTGTTCAAAAATTTTTGGTATATGAATTCATTTAAAGGTACACATGTTAGTTTTATAGGTATAATCAGACCTTCACTTCATTTCAGAGTTAGGTGACTGGGACTGTTTGATTAGTAGTTTCGAAGTAACTTCGCTACTAAACATGATTTGCCAATAACATTTGGTATAGTTGGTGTATAGTTGATGTTAAAACACAGAGTGTACATTGCAGGATGGCACACTTATCCAATTCACAGGAAGCAGGCGATGCATACATATAGTAGCTCGTCAACTCGGGTTTATATTTTCTTCGCCTGCAGCTCCAGACTATATAACTAAACTTCAAGGGTACATATACATAAAACAAAATAAGTGTTGCAAGATAGCTTGCATAGATATAAACAAATATGATATGAAAGTAATTAATCAAAATACAAGATCTTTATTTTGTTTATCTACATTCCTTTCAGATTTTATCCATGTCTTTCTTGACATTTTGTTTAAACATGACATCTGCAGATTCCAGAGGCCCACTGACGCAACCCCCATTAAAATTGACTAAAAAGTGTGAAACCAATATTTTTTTCTTAAAAAAAAAACCCTAAAATTCTCGCGCCTCGATAAGCTCGTACTGCCTTTATCCCCCTGCGATGTATATTGGACGATATTTCCTTCCTGAGACCTGAATAACATACTATATATACACATGAAAGAGTTTCTTTGTCATTTGTTATATTACCCTGTTAAATGATTCTGCTTGGTTAAGAATTTTTTTAATAGAAATATAGGTCAATATTTTCAACAACAGGACAGCTATCATCAGATATCTGATACATTATTACAGAACTGATTAAGAAATTCTAGATTTCCAGAGAAAAATAATGTCATCCACGGAAATAAGCTTTACAGGAACTGAAATGCCTATACTCATAGCTTTCAACAAACATTAAAAGAAAATGTCAGAAACAATGTTTAAGTATTGCAAATCTTTCGTAAATGAATATGAGTACCCGCAATTATAGCCAACTTCTCTGCCACAAAATTGATTGATAGCTAAGGACACAATACTATGTTAGTTACCTTATAAATGTGGACACAGGTCTCCTTTGATACATACACACTCCTTATATCAGTACAAAAATTGAGATGTTGATATGTGGACCTAAGTGTTCATTTGGTTTTCAGAAATAAGTTTATGATTTGTTTCCGAATCTCAAATTGGGCATTTAATGCTTTGTTTCTTTTTATCAGATAAAATACTGTTTAAAGTTATAAAATTATAAAGATTGAATACAAAAACTACAATTTTTTATATATTTAAGTAGCAGTCCATATACAAATCGGACAGGGGGTAATACATGCCTAAAAAAATCCCACAGAACTAAACTTATTTTCAATTTAGAAACTGTTACAATACTCATAACGGATCTCCGTTTGACATTTAAGTTCTGCACATATAAGATATAAATTACACAGATTGTACATGAAAATGGCATTTTGCAAGACTAATCGTTCTTGATTTAGTTGATTTCTTAGAGAGATAAATGTATGCTTTTCTGAAAAATGCAGATCTTTATACAGAAATGACTATGATTGTGTAAGAATATATAACTCTTTTGAAAATTAAATATGATAAAAGAAAAGCAAAATGTCCTGTAGCCATAAAATGAAAAAAAAAAACAAAAAACAAAAACGGAAAGACAAATGACTAGTTGATTCCTCAAAATGTACAATAAGGCAAAAATTTGAAACTGTAATCCCTTCAACACTTTAGATTCATTGGATTTAAACATATTTTATTCATAGTAAGATGAAAAGGATTGGGCAACAAGCAAATCCTATGCAAGGCCTCTCAAACCCTTTAGATCTCGGCAACACTTGAAAACACAGAAACTACCGAAACCTCAGGTAATGAGAAATCCAATGAAAATGACTGGCATTCAAGGAAACGGAAATGAATGTTTTTAAACGATAGGCCAACATCATGTATGATCTGTATTTTTATCTTTATTTTATGTCAGATAACTTTATGTCAATATTTTTTTTTATTATACTTCGTACGAAAATGCCGTCATTTCATTGGATACAAGCATGTGATAATCTTGTTAATTTTTCGGTAATTCTATCACCAGTTTAGATCATTTGTTGGTTTCTATTTTGACTCCGCCTTAATGTGATAATCTTTGAGTTGTCTCCGCCCACAAGGGAGATAATTTATCACACGCTGATCCGGAATTTATCGATTCTGACGAGTGCTTATTTATTGTTGTTAATTAAAAATGTATTATCATCTGAATTTATCAATTGATATCAATGATATATTAATTACACAATGTGTAATCAAATAAGGTACCAATTTTGATGCACCTATCCACTCAATTTCTGTTCCTGAGACAACACTAAATCACAGTAACAAATGCACTGAAAAAAAAACACAAAAACAGTTAATTATGAAGCTCAGAACATCTTGGATCAAAGCATTCGGTATAATAAAAAACCTACTGCCGTTTTTAATGAAGGTGTTATGTAGATTATCACACTCCGAAAAAAATGACCACCCTCGACTTCGTCTCGGGTGATAATCTATCATAACACCATTATCTAAGGGCAGTATGTTTATAATGACAGTTTAAAAAAACAACAGAATTTTGGGAAAAAAACACACACACACAAACCACATTAAATTTATGTATATCCACGTATATGGGTTGCCATTCTAAACAATCGTCACCCAAACGATATAGAAAAAAACAACGCCAAGTTGTTTCCATGTGCCTGACGGATGGTACTGTTCCTTTGCTCGCAATTAATTCGAGGAAAAAGTTACAAGAAACATGTTTATATTGATATGAAATTCCAAGGGCATATAATAGGAATTCCATATTTTTGTCGCCTTCATTTTCCGTCTATCTGTTGCCTAAAATCGTAAATTCCATTTTTATGATGCTCAGCTTCCTGAACAAACACTGAGAGGCAGTTTACTGTAAAGAATATTCATTTACTATTGCGTGTTCCCAGGAAATTACATTGTCACCAAATTTTCTCCATATATATTTCCCATTAAGAGCGACTGGTTAAGTTAAGCAAGCAAATGAACTAGTGATTGACATGGGGCTATTATCTATATTGAATGTTAATCGGGTCAATGATTTGTCAATTTCATACAATAATTGACTTCCGCACGAGCCGACAGAGTCATAGTGTAATGTTTTGGAGAATTTCATTCTTTTTTGGAAGGATCAATACTTCATGCGAATTCTTTCTTCATAAGTGTATAATGTGAATAGCTCAAGGTTAATTGAGGCTAAGCATCGAGTTGCTGGAGCCCTATCGTATCACATTGTCCAGGAATAGTCAAAGCCATCTAAAGATAGCTGCGTGTCATGTGAAAAAGTTCCCGTATAATATTGGTTACGGATGGAAAAAGTATTAAGAGTATTTGTTCCAACGGAACAATTATCATGATATTTATTCCTAACGGAATAAAGCTTATATTATATTTGTTCATCTGGGAAGAAATATTATAAATTTGTTTATAATAAAATTTCCTGAGGAACAAGTATTATAAGGAACAAATGTTCATTCGAACTGTTACAGATAAACCTTAAGTTTGTTATTTATAATATTTTATAGCATTTTATGAGTGCAAAATTTGAAAAGCTATCGAAGCGCCATCAATTAAAACTGGTGTCAACACTGAAGTTGTGACTACTGGGCAAATATTGCCTAATTGTAATATAGTCCACAAGCAGTGGTATCATGATAAATTGTCGGACCGAGCTTTTCGTGTCCTTTTCCAGCTTGGACGTCTTGTCCTCGCTACATGTACAAGGCAAGAATGCCATATAAGTGTGAACGTTTATGGACACCTTTGTGGTGTTGATGGTTATGATGGATTGCCGGAATCTATAGTTTTACCCAGTTCTTTGGCTTATTACTGTAGCGTTTTATTCAATTCTGTCGACATATCTATTATACGATCTCCAGGTATACATCCCTTACAATATATTATGACCATCCCTAAATATTGACCCTACGAGACACTTCATCCTCGGTACGGGTCAATAAATTCCTGCACTGACCTCATCAAAACTATAATTGTATATAATACAAGTGGCGTTCAACTACAAACATGTCCTGATTTCCTTCAGCGATATAATATTGAGATGATAGACTCGTTTTTTATCAGAATGTGTTTATATACATCGTCTCAAGATTAATTCTCAGCGATTCGTGTATCTGTCTTATCCTCTTATATAAGTCCTTTTACACAACATGTTTAATGTTTGCGAAACCACAATGCATTAAAGAAATAATGTATCATTAAATCTCTTTAAATCCGAAACCGCAATTTAATTGCATATTCCCTGATGCCGTCTTTCATCGAATTGTTATCGTCTTCCTAGAAAAGACTAACAAGTTGTCGTAACAGAGATAAAGATAATCTCATTTATTGTAACGATAAGCCCTGGGGGATCAAGTCTGGAATTGAAATTCATCATATGGAATTTGCGTCAAAAAGTACGCAGGATGTCGGGGAAATCAAAAAGAAATTACAAGATGTGTCTATAGGAACTGTGACTTTTATGTCTTAAGATGTTTATGTACTGCTGTATTGAGGTCATGTTTATTGCAATTTTATACAATATTAACTTTTTAATCATCAGAGCATATAAGTTTATAGCTAAAGAAATCAATAACTAAAAACCTAAGCACGCCATGTTCATGCCTATTGGATGTCATTACATTTTGGAGCCTGAGGTAGAAACTCATAAACCGCACAAATCTTGTCCAGTTGTTATGAAACTGCTAAGTGCTCTGATTACAACTAAAATCGCGCTCTAATTAGCAATCCCAGCATTAGATTGATTGAATTTGGAGCCTGAGTACACAAGTAGTCTCAAGCCCGCAAGGCATGATGCTGTTGCCAGTTGGCAAGCGCGACCTTTTGATAAATGTACAGAGTGTTTTTGAAGATACGGTCCGCAATCAGTAACTGAAAGGATATGGTCAAAATTATCTTAACCATCAAGCCACCAATGTCTCTTGTTTGTTAGAGTTTCCCTCGACACCTGACGACTTATGAAAATTTCTCGGAGCACTGAATACTAAGTACTCCCTCAACAGTTGTGACAAATGACAATTTCTCGGTACACTGAGTACTGCCTCAACAGTGGTGACAATAGACAATTTCTCGGTACACTAGTTATTCCCTCAACAGTGGCAACAATAGACAATTTCTCGGTACACTGGATACTTCCTTATAAGTGGTGACAATAGACAATTTCTCGGTACACTGAAAACTCCCTCAAAGTGGTGACAAATGACAATTTCTCGGTACACTGGATACTCCCTCAACAGTGGTGACAAATGACAATTTCCGGTATACTGGATACTTCCTCATAAGTGGTGACAGATGGCAATTTCTCGGTACACTGGATACTTCATCAAAAGTGGTGAAAATTGACAATTTCTCGGTACACTGGATACTCCCTCAAAAGTGGTGACAATAGACAATTTCTCGATACACTGAATACTCCCTCAAAAATGGTGAAAATTGACAATTTCTCGGTACACTGGATACTCCTTCAAAAGTGGTGACAAGACAAAATTACATCAAAGTTCAAGGCAAGAATTTTGATGCGCCAGACGCGCGTTTTGTCTACAAAAGACTCATCAGTGACGCTCTAATCCAAATACATGAAAATCCAAAGTCAATTCAGAAGTTGAAGAGCTTATCAACCCAAAATATAACGAAAAAGG
>JAOXYH010017181.1:0-11913 GCA_028566455.1 Botula fusca | reverse complement strand
GTTTAAGTTTCGTTCGGCTTGATTGATTTTTATGGAAGTTATGGCCCTTGGAAATTGAAAATTTTGTGAAAATGTCAGTTTTCCGCACTTTTTTTGGAAACTCGTCAGGCAAATGAATTGATATTTTGTATGTAGACTTTTATAGATGAGTTACAGATCAAGTTTAACTTTTGTTCCGTTTGAGTGATTTTTGTTGAAGTTATGGCCCTTGAAATTTTTCACTGCCGGTAGGGGACATGTATTCTCAGAATGCTTGTTTTTACTGTTTCTTAGACGTAAGGGTCAGATTTGGCTAATGCCTTACATTGTAACTTTTTTACTTCAAACCTGATTTTGGCAAACTACAGATATGTAAAGGCAGTGAATTTTACCATTTGGCAGCCATTTTTCTGTCCAGCTAATAACTGGGTCAAGCTTAATCTTACTGTGTCAAGCTCTTTACTGTGTCCACTTTAAATTACACTTGTTCAAATTTCAGTGTTCGACATGCTGCGGTCGTATCATGCTGCGCTCGGCGTAGCCCTTTATTTTATCAACAAATCAGCATATGAGTTGTAATGATGTTTGTGTAAATATATTTCTGTATTTTTTGATGATGCAATCAATCTGGTATTGCATCATCATGTTCAATTCCATTTTGATCTTACATTGACATACTGAATACTGATCGTTTTGATTATATTTTTTTCTTGGTGTTTTTAGATGATGCAGTCATTGGTGTTGCACCATCACATGATTTTTTTTAAAGATTTTTCAAAACAAATTGAAATCTTGTTACTTCACATAAAAATATCTGTCTTGATATACAACCAATATATCTGCGATGCAGGTCCAGATCAGAGGTTGATCTTGTTTTTTTTTTGACAGCTCCTGCCGTCAGACAGCGAAAGCTGTATTAGGCACCACCTTTGAAATAATACTGCGCACTACTTTTGCCACTTATCTACCAAAATAATACTGCGCACACAGAAGTAGTCCTAAATTGACAGTTTGGAAAAGGCTAGTTTTTTTGCTGTAAAATCAGAAAAAAAATAACTAAAAATTTAAATAAATAGAATGAAACTATTTCATGGTCATACTGAACTTACGTCTAGCGTGTCGCAGTGTATAAAATTTTATTCACGTAAACAAAACTATGAATGATAATTTCGGTTTGTCTATATTATGGGTAATATGGCATGATTCTAAATTGGCAGTTGCGATCTCGTACATGATAAGTATTTCTTTATATGGGCTTCATTTGCTTATAAATTTTGCGATTGATTGATAAATTGAGGATAAACAGATAAATGTTCAGTTCCATTGTGTTGTTTTCATTTGCGGTGTTTTAGGCTGTTCCGTGCTACTCCCGCGGTAAATCTTCGCTGATACATGCAGTATTACCATCCTTCCATGTTTAAATCGAAACTAATTTTGATAGCATTGAATTATTTTTACAATACAAGTTCTAATTTACCCCCCCAAAAAATTCTAACAAAAATTCATCTTTGACGTGTTTGTAAATTTCATTCATAACCTGTAAACGCGTTGTTATTGGTGGAAATTTCCACGTGACCTGAAGAAGGGACGTAACTGCAGGCACCTACGAACGTTCGGTTTGCTCCCAGGAATGAACCAATTTAACTGCGCTGCACAATGAATCGATACTTTGTAGACATGAAACTTAGAAAAAACTGACTGAGACCAGCTGAACAACATGTCCTTGGAAAAGAAAGGAATATGCGACCAAAACAATTGAGTCCGCTATGAAATTACAGTAGTAAAAGCGAGTGTAAAACTTCCGAAAGTTATCGATACTGTATCATGGATATTTGAAGAAATAAATCAGCTTTGAGAAGTAAAAAAATGTTCCCCATACGTAGAGAGATAATTTAAAACATTATGGAAATTGTGCTCCACTTTTCTTGTCAGTTGTGTAATGTAATCTGTCGTCGTTTCAGAAACGAGCAAATGTCAACGTGACTGTCGGCTTTTTTGTTAGCTATTCTCTTCCGGTCTGATCATAAAAAAAGGAAGAAATTGTACATTATGTACATGATACATGTGGTGAAATTATAGCAGCGACTTACTTGCAAATACATTGGTAATTTGTATTCTTAATACCCCTATAAACAGTTTACAAAATGATACAATATAGTGTCCCTCCCTTGAAATATTGTCATCTATGGCTATTGTTCCCTATGATAAAGTCCGAGGACGGAATAAAATGAATTGATGATCATGAAATATTGTCCCCTTGGTTTTCCAATGAAATATATTACAGGAACGACACTTTTTCACAGAACACTTTTCATATTACCTGTAAATCGTCCTGTTTTAGAGCGTTTCGCTATTGTAACATTGGTAAACTGCCGACTACCCTGACGTTGCACGCAATGTTGGTGACACTTGCCGTAACGTCGCAAAAAGTTAAAATTAACTACACTTGTCGCCTAAATCTGGGATTCATGGTGACTGTGTTTTTTCAAGTGTGTAAAAGCAAAACCAACAAATAAAAGAGCGTCAGTTTTCGTATTTTCACGTTCACTTGTAATCAAAAATTGGTTGTTGTGTGTGTGAATATCATGGAATCATTCTCCATAAACAAATTCTTGTATATCATGTATATCGATATCTTTTTCTTTCGTTTAATTTTCCCTAAAGATATGCTAATGAATGAAAGAGAAAAGGATAATCATTTTATTCATATAAAATGCCCCGTTAATTTGTTTTCTTTCTTCTGTGAAACATTTGTATAATAATTTGTATAAATTCTCTTGTTTACTTATATAATAAAAATTAAAATGAATAAAAAAGACTTTTTTCAAAATTTTAACTACGGAAAATGCAGGACGTTCTTTTCGGCAGAACGTAAAAAATCCATAAGGGGACATTTTATTTGACTTGCAAAATTGAGAATCAGGATGTGTTATGCGGTATAAAATCAAACACCCTTAGTAAAAAAAAATTACACAAAAAACATATTTTTATGTTGCATTTTAATTTTTTGTAAATTACATGTAGATGCCATATTTTACCGTCAAAATTCATAAAACGCCAAAAAGTGGGGAAAAAACGCAAGGGGGACAATCGTTTTGACTCGGCACTTTGCATGCTCTGATGACAAGTTAACTATTTGTCAAAGTTTGATATAATTTAAAAATAGAAGAAAAACGTATTATAAAAATCTATTTGGATAGCTCATCTCGTCTTTTCTTCAGGATATCTACACCTTCTTTTGTGGTGTCATTTCATTTTTGCAGCAGCGTTACATATTTTCACATTAGATCTGTTTTCATCGTTTGCCGTGTTCCTGCATGCTTTGACATTATGTTCTAGTAAATATTACTGCTTTTAAACCAAACTTCATTTAAACTGGATGCTATCTAACGGTAATGTGGGGAAAACTGTAGCAAATTATTCTGTATTTTGTTATGCGTTACATGCACTTTAATACGTTTTGAACCATCTTTTGATATCAGTATTTCCACAGTTTCTTCAAAAAGTCAATAAATATGAAGTTTATATAGTTACGGTAGTATGCCTTTATAAAATCTATTTACATTTTTATGAATTATGCGGTCACTTGCAACATATTTTAGTTTGGAATGATGAAATATTTTTGGCGGCCAAATAAGGCCCTTACCGTACATGCTCCTTTGAAGCTAGAACAATTCACAAAAGTGTCTAATGTAAAAGTTTACACTGGACGTGTTCATGATGTCATGTTGTTTCTGTGTGCCAAAATATTCAACAATATTTTGCAGAATTTTAGCATACAAGTATGATATCATGTTGTTTCTATGTGTTTGTGTGCCAAAATATTCAACATTTCGCAGAATTTCAGTTTATGCATTTTTTCCCTAATAAAGGAAGTAACAAGATATTTTATTTAGTATTGCATTAGAATGGAGTTAACTGTAATGTACTTTAAGCTTTGGGGACAAAAATCATACATTTTACTGTCACAAATTGATTTTTACATAACAACACTAGGTAAACTTGTGACAGTATAAAAAGATCTACATCTGCAAAACAAATACATAAATCTTTTATATAAAGAGGGGTTGCCATGAAACTCTGTAGTGAATGACCTGAGAA
Source organism: Botula fusca (assembly GCA_028566455.1). NCBI lineage: Eukaryota > Metazoa > Mollusca > Bivalvia > Mytilida > Modiolidae > Botula > Botula fusca. The sequence goes on along the minus strand of JAOXYH010017181.1, from coordinate 7,833 downwards.
GCATCTGGTCTAATTTGCATGACTTTCTCACATTATGGGTACAACTTAGCCAGTGATTATTGTTCTGTTAAATTTTTCACCATATTTTTAAATTTCTTGAAATAAAGTTCACTTACCTCAAACTCATTGTGGTAAGATACATTTATTCTTTGTCTAAAATTGTAAGAATTATCTGATCTGTCACTGGTAAGGTCAACACTTTGTTCATCAGCTGCTTCTTCTTTCTGTAAAAATATAACATATGTAATCATTACAACAAAATCCTGATAGCAAGCCTTCAAAATACCACCAACCCTTTAGATAAACCTTGAATAGAAAACAATATTTATGATAAGCTAAGCACATTATATGTTATTCAGAATCTTCACAGGCGATACAGGCTCATATTCCCAGTTTGTGTTCCATATCCCCTGAGCCATCAGGCGAAGGGGATATAGAACACAAACCGGGAAAATGAGCCCATATCCCCTTTGAAGATTCTGAATAACAATTATATTCTACGGGAGTGCCTTTCTTTGATGAATTCCATTGCCAGTCCATTTGTGTTTAGAAGACAACAAACTTTTATTACCTCCCTTGTTTTAAAAGGCGAAAGTAAAATTTGATATGGAGACGGAAAAAATATTCCGTAATTTATATACTTTTGGAATCAGTTTAAAGGGAAAATTCGCAAAAAAATCAAAATTTGATATGTTGTTCCTTATGAGTAAAAAATAACTTGTACATCGATCAAAGTTTCATATTTTTATTCCTTAAGCCATAATATTAAAAAGAAAGTCGTCAAAATGTTTCCATAGAGGTCGCCATCTTGCCTACATTTGCAGGTCGTGACGTCAGCTCCTGCAGCTATGTTGTTTTGATGCTTTAGTTATTCGATAATATAAAATTGCATTCAATTAAAACGTCTTGGTGATTTGTATAGACTCTAACCAATTACCGAAAGTCAGTGAGAAAAAGGAAACTGTAACGTACGCATGTACAATCGTATGTCCACCGGAAGCTTTTGTATATCATTGGAAAATATTAGTAAAACATATACATATGTGTCAAATGGATATTTTCATTTAAATAGTTTTTTTTTAATATTTTTTTCAAACTGTTATTTTTCATTTATTTATTTATTCTTTTTGTACACGACAAAATAATTAAAATTCAGTCATGATTATGGGTGATATTCTTTCGTGGTGTGGTTTTCGAAGTGTCTCAAGTTCTTAACAATTATGTGTACATTTTGATAACATTGCGGTACATTGTTTACCTGTTGAAGTGTAGAAACACAGGTAATTGTTGCTCGAGGCGGGATGCTTGGTTATTCGGATTTGAATCAATCAACAGGAAATCAATAACGTGTAATCCGACGTCACACTGTAAGGGTGTCATTCAAATAATTTGCTGACAATTATATCTTGTTTCATCTGGGACTAATGGAAAAATTTATTTATTATCTATTAGTCCCTGAGATTAGTCCCAGGTTTCATCTTTTTTCTTTTCTAATTAATTTTAAAACTGGTAGGTTTAAAAATTTCATTTTTAAAGGCATACACATTTCAGTACGAAAAATAAATTATTTGATCCCGAATACACGAATCAAAACAATTTTAGGTTTTATTTTATAATTCTAATAAATATTCGAAGTAGTGCGGGCGAAAGAAAATGATAGATATTTTCCACAGAATCTGTCATAAGCACGCCTGAAAAATGAGATTTGTTGGGAAAAAGAAATTAAAAAAAACTTATAAAATTATTTCTGCCCGTCGATTTCAATACCCAAATTTAAAAAGTGTAATCAACGAAATAACACGTTGCATTGATTTAGTAAACAAGATTTAATATCCCGTATCCCATATTTCAAATACTAGTATCCCGTATCCATTGAATTTATTGCCTCAAATATCTCTGATCTTATTACATTTTTTTTTATACCACTTCAAGAGAATATTTGAATTTAAACTATTCTAAAGTGAAAACAATTATATTTTGGTCCCAGCTTATTGTGTTTCACGCTTAAAATTGTAAGAACTACAGTAACAAATAAAATGAAATTTTTCCCAACCTCAAAAGAATTAAGCTTCGTGCACCTGAAAAGTACATCTATGCTAGTACATGTATGCATCATCGATATCAGACTAACTTTCATCGGAAGTATGGAACAAAGTTCTTTATTTCAATAACCAGAATTTAAAAAAGTTGCCTGTCATGCATGCAATAAGAAGATAACCGATTCTGAATGACTGAGCGAAAAATAGAGAAATCCCACTGCACGTGCGAGTAATACTTTGTTCCTTGTTATCAATACAAAGTAGTACTACTAAAAATTCGATAATGAAAGTTATGCAAAATATAGTAGAGTCTGGCGAAAAGGAGCCGGTGGGATCATGTGCCGGAAGCCATCAGTAAGTTTAGAATTATGGAATGCAAGTAACAGTACAACTGAGCAAGTAAAGTTGAATCATTTTGTAAACTTTCGAACTAGCGAATAATGTCAGATATGATGTTTTCTTCTTCAAGTACAAAAGCATTGCAACACAAGAAATCGTACCGTAAGCTGGTTTTATTGGTCCCAGCGTAGGGCTTATATATCACACTGCAAAAGCCCAAGAATGTGATAAAGTTATATTTCAAAAATGAAAATCCTACATCTTATTTTTTTACCATCCGTTGTTGTGTATTGTCACATAAATAGTTAACGTGCTACCGGACACGTGGAATGGTATAGACATAGGTAATTATAACTGTTTGTTTATTGCATTGAAATTGGCGAATACCTGAACATGTCATACTAGACAGGAAGAAATCCCCTACTTTGGCGACTCATTGATAGCGGCATGTTATTAGATTTCTTTCTTTTTCTTTCATCTTAACTTGATTTTTTCATGAAAGAAGAAAACTGTACGAACTGGACTTGTCTATTTATTTATTTATTGGTAGAACTTTCTTTTACTTTTAACCAGTTTTAACAACACTGAGATGTAAATGTGAAAACTGATAAGACGAGACCAAAAAAAAAAAAAATAATAATAATTCAAATAACCAGAGACATATAAAACACATGTTTTATATGTCTCTGAAATAACTTACTAAAATAAGAATAAATAAAGTGAAATAATAGTAACAGAATCTAAAATAACTACAAAAAATATTTCATAACCATCAAACTATCTCAGTTCAAAACGATTCTTCGGTGATCTTCATATACATGTATTACTCGTTGTTTTTACTGTGAACATATTTTGCAATTGGCCATTTTGATATCTGTAGGAAGATTAACCATCTCTCATACAAAAGGATTTGCTGTAAAGGTTTTTACTTGAATCGTATCAAGTTGAACAACCGTCTATCTTACAAGATTGACCACGACAGGTCATTATCGATTATTACACTTGTGGTCATTGGACATCGCATGACAATACAACGCCACCTAGCGCCAACTAGACACATAATGGCGAACCTCCATGGAAAAGTTTTAACGACTTTCTTTTCAATATCACGGCATAATAAATTAAAATATGAAACTATGATCGACCACAACTTGTTTTATACGCATGAGGAACAACATATCAAATTTTTATTTTTTTGCGAAGTTTCTCTTTAAAGATATTTTATACATGATCATAAAATTTTTTGTTTTTAAAACAGTCAAAGCTATTAAAAAAAAAAATGTCATTTTCAATTTCTGTCCATATCCACATCCTTACCATGGGGATACAGGCTCATATCCCCAGCTTGCTTGACCAATCAAATTGCAGGATTTACATAGATATTTCACTGCAGTAGAATATACAGCCATATTACTAGTTAAAGTTTTATGAAGCCCCAACATCAAACTGACTGGAAATGCCATAATGTCACATTTTTCACAGCTTTTATATTATCTGTATGAATTTATCACATTGTACATTTTTGGCATAAATGTATAATACATGCATAAACTAAATATAAGGCATGGATGCCCTTACTTTTTTGTGAAGTAGCTCAAGTGTAAAATGTAGATCACAGTGACCTCATATTATATCATTGAATCCTGTTTTGCTACTAAATATCAATCAACTTGCGTGCTAAGCCTAGGAAAAACCACACCAATAAAAATAAAAAACATGGATCATGGTCAGGGCATCCATATTCATATATCGGGTTCAATAATATTCGAATATCTTCAATGTCAATCTAAAATGTAAGCTAAATCCAACAATTTTGTGTGTCGATTACTACTGTATTTTTTTGTATACGTTGTATACAGATTTATATGATATAGAGTGATTAAAATTAATAAATATTTTACACTACTAAACCTTCATCTACTACTTAAAAGTTTAAAAAAAAAAAAAAAAAAATGTGTTTACATGTATGAGAAATGAGTACCCCCTCTAATAAATGAAATGGACCAAAACACAAAAAGCATTGTTGCTTAACCATGTCTTGTGTCTGAGTCTCTAAGAATATGACCTAAAAGTTAAATTTAGCCAAGTTTTTCAAGTGGAAAATGTATCATGTATGTCACACGGTTACCCTGTTACACTATCCAAGATCTATCCACTGGCCATGTCTAGTATCTGAGAAACAGACCTAAACACACAAACTTAACCAAGATTGGGATACACATATGTGGACGGACAAAAATAAAAATATATGCCCTCTCACTTTCCTGATCGGGGTATAAAAATACATGTAACCAAAAAGAGAAAATAAATAACAAAACAAAACATTTTTTTTCCTGAACATGGTATTAATTTTTATTCTGGGTTTATATTAAAACTAACAGAGTCACTAAAAGTCAGAAAACTTGGTTTTTTTTTGGAAGTTGTACATGTAAATTAATTTACAAAAAGTATTATAAAGAACTGTCAATCCATTTTTTCAGTTAGATTCAGTGACCACCCCAAATACAGCTGATCATAATTTGAAAATTGACTAATAAATATTTTAATTATTGACAAATAACTTAATTCTAGTTGTCACAAGAGATTTGACTGGCTGGTTCTCATTGGCCAAGTCAGAATAAATTGGATAACCTGGCTCGGGTAATACCCAATGGGTATTGTGACATATTGATCAGCTGTCAACAATTCAAATACTTCCACAATAATAACTTTTAAAGTTAATAAGTCAAAATTAAATTATAAGGAATTCTTGTAAATTTAGACCAGGTTATGCTTCTACAACCTACTTTAAGCCAATTATGCTTAATCATAAAACTGCTTCGTGGTTAATGAAGCATATCAATTCACCAAAGTAGACTATTTTGCACAGCCTGTCAAAAATTTAAAACAGACCTTAAATGTCTGAAAGGAGGTTGTGTTCTCGACAAAAAAAATCTGGACCTTTGGTATTTTTTTTTTACCTCACTATCATGACTATCTGTGATACTATTTAAACCAGTCTGATATATAGTTGTGTCTGGCACATCCTCACTAAAAATGTCTACACATTTTCTGCATATCCCTGCAAAACAAACTGTAATAATGAATTACACATATACATGTGTTGTAAGTTTAGAGGCAATAATAAACTTTATACATGTTGTACAATGTATGCAATCTTCACTCAACCATAAAATTGATGTACATGTACTTTTTATTACATAATTAAGAGGCTATTTTGTGTCAATTTTAATATCACATCCAATATAAAACCGAGACCACTATTTACATATGGGATGTGATACAAAAATTGACACATCGTAACCTTTTTATCATATATTTTCTTGACATGCTGAAATGAAGGTTGGAAATAAAGTCGTACAGAAGTCACCAACACACAGTTTGTGGCTGATACTAATGTTATTTAGATCAGACCTTTTGTACAATGTACAATGTGACAAAATATTCCTAAAGTCATGATAGTGATCTGTAGTAACATGTGTAAAGTCTAAAACTAATCTGTTTCCATGTTATTTATCAAACAACGGAAATAAAAAATGTATGTAATTGCAAAGTCGGGTATTGAGCGGAACAACTAACAATCCAAGATTCTTATCTTGTCATTTTTTTTTTATATTTGTACTTATTTGTTTATCTATATCCCATGCTACATCCATCAGTCCTATTTTTGTGAACACAAAATCTCAGGAAGTATAAGTGTGAATGAAGTGAAACTGTATAGGATTCTTTCTTATGATATGTAGTTGTGCATCACCTATTTAGATTTTTAATAAAACTGATTTTTGGGGTTTCCCACAGTAAAACATGGACTCAGCCATTTCTGCATATGCAAGTTTGTGATTGCCATTTCTTGGAATGATTTGAAACTTCACAGAATTGTTGCATATGATATGTAGTTGTGCATACGCATCTTATTGCAGATTTACTGTTATTTAAAACATAGATAAATTGGTTAAAGGAATATACATTTGTGTACATGTAAAAGTATTAATTTTTGAACACCAGTTTATCCGTTGCAAAAAGCCAATCTTATTTTACCAAATTGCAGTTTTTTTTTCAACTGATTAATTGGTAAAATCGAATAAACCTAGTGCAAGAGCATGGGGTTCAACCACTACAAATGTCATTTTTGGAAAACGTGGATATTTCTTACTTTACATTGTCAAAATGAGACATATACACCTTCTAAGATAAATCACAGTGATAGACATGGTTGTCCACTTGGTGAAAATTATTAAATATTTTCTACCATCTTGACAAATCACCCTGTTCCACTGACCACTTGTTTATTGCATGGTCATAAAACTTACAAACCTCTTTTATGTGACTCTCCAAGGGAACAATGAAATAGGGTCACATAAGGCAGGTGATCACTTAATACAGGTTTAAATCATATGAAATGTACTACAAAGGTATCTAAAAATGTCGGTTATATAAGACAGATAATTGCTTAAATTAATACAGGTGGTAGCTAAGGCAGGTTTGACTGTAGGTATGCATGAGTAATTACAGGTAAGACAGGAAGTTTGTCAGGTAGATAATTAGATTACAGTTGAACTAATTAGGCCAAATAAAACAAGTGTTGACACATGGAAATGTCTCGCCTGCGTATTGGCATATGGGTTGATAATTTGTGAAGTCTAAGTTATGAACACTGGACCTTAAAATAGCTGAAAATCAAGCAATACCTGCAAGACTGGTATCTATATATATATATAATAATATTGTATTTATAAACAAAATATTGTTTATCTATCCTTTATAGTTATTGAACAATAGACCTTATCATGAAAATGTGATGTAAGTCACTGGACCATGAAAATGAGGTCAAGGTCAAATGACACCTGCCAGACTGACATGTACACCTTCCAATGTTTCTACAAATGTATGTACATACCAAATATAGTTGACCTATCCCTTATAGTTATTGAGAAACTGACCTAATCATGAAAATGTGACCCAAGTGACTGGACCATGAAAATGAGGTCAAGGTCAAGTGACACCTGCCAGACAGACATGTACACCTTCCAATGTTTCTACATACCAAATATAGTTGACCTATCCCTTATAGTTATAGAGATACAGACCTAATCATGAAAATGTGACGTAAGTCACTGGACTGTGAAAATGAGGTCAAGGCTAAATGACACCTGCCAGACTGACATGTACACCTTCCAATGTTTCTACATACCAAATATACTTGACCTATCCCTTATAGTTGTTGAGAAACTGACCTAATCATGAAAGTGTGATGCAAGTCACTGGACCGTGAAAATGAGGTCAAGGTCAAGTGACACCTGCCAGACTGACATGTACACCTTCCAATGTTTCTACATACCAAATATAGTTGACCTATCCCTTATAGTTATTGAGAAACAGACCTAATCATGAAAATGTGACGCAAGTCACTGGACCGTGAAAATGAGGTCAAGGTCAAGTGACACCTGCCAGACTG
>JAOXYH010016964.1:0-11918 GCA_028566455.1 Botula fusca | reverse complement strand
GATTTAAATGTCCATCTTTCAATAACAGCTGATAGAAAACAGAAGAGCAGTTATAACAATTGAAACTGAGATGACCAATTGCAAAAAACTATGTTGATGGTCTGACTGTTTCGATAGGTTCAAACATCAAGAGAAATTTCACATGATGGTTCCTTACCCAGTCAGTATATATCGAGAGATTTGTGTAATTTTGGCAGATTACAAATTTAGTCTATACTGTTTTTATCATTTACAGGAGACAATTTCTGCCATCTACCAGAGAAACAAGAGTGAGTATTGATGATTTTGTTTGTTATATAAAATGCATTGGCTTTATGTATCACAAACAATTGGTTATCACAATCACCTGCATTTATATATCGCCACATTGACACAGCACACATTTGTGTAAACACACACACATGTAATACCACTATATCACTATATACAGTATTCTCATGCAGAAAATCAGGTAATTGGGATTTTATTTATTGTATTGTAGTAATCTTTCTGACGTGTAAAGATATTTATACTGAAGTTGAAACTAAAAAGTGTTAGACCCATTGCAAGTACAAGTACTTACTGGCAAGAATCAAAGCAGAGTTGCTTCAGATTTTAAATGTACAAGTTATTTTGTAGAAAGTATTTATCCAAGGAAACACATTCCATACAGACAATATGCTCAATAAGAATAATGTATTAGTTGATAAAAGCATTAACCATAAGCATGAAAGAATGGTTAAAAGGGAGATTCCCCCAGGATGGCTGGATACTTTGTATGATGCCATATTAAATCAAGAAGAGGAAGATGACATGACAAATATAGACAATGATTTGTTTAGTGGTGACACAATGTACATTCCATTACGGGAAGATGATCCGTCTAGTGACCTGCTTCCAAATAAGTTTGATGGAACAGATATAGTACATATTGGCAGTTCACAAGAGGACTTCCTCCATAAAACAATTCCAGTGGTGAAACAACCTGTCAGTCCAACAACTGTCTCCAATCGTGTGAAGCATCCCGATCCAGCAAAATACCCAAAGGACAGGGGAAGAAACTCTGTCATTATTGATGGTACAGATCAATTGACATTTGAAATTTCTCATGGTGTAAGTTGTTGGAGAACAGAATGACAACAGTATTAACTGAGGTTGTGGGGTTGTAGTCAATAACTAATCTTATTTGGCATGTATAGTTTGTGATAATAATGTGTTTTAACACTAATTGTCCACTGTTTATCCAGCAGCTATTTAACTACTATGAACTTTTCATGAAGGAGCCATCTCCTATAGTGTTGTCTGTATAGTTCCTCATCCGCCATGTGACTGAACTATAACCTCACTAGACATCACTGTAGGAGATCTGTTCCCGAGGGAGAAGTCCATAATATTTTTAGTACATAACATCTGTAAATATTTATTATAAATTTTGTGAGAGTTTTGTCAAATCAACCATGGAAATAGGAAACATGCATGTATAATGCCTGTTGTCAGGTATAGTCTTTCCTTCATCAAGGATCCACCTATACTGTTCAGTTTTAGTTTCCAGTGAATGTCCAATGAAAATAGAGCATTTGTATGTGTTATGTACTGAATAGAAATATAGCATATTGGTAAAGTTAACTCTTTATCTAACCACTAACTGGTATTACTGATATTTTTGGGGAGAGGTTTCATGATGATATTAATTACATTACAGTGAAACCTGTCCAAACCAAACCCCTTTTGGACTTACAAGTTTTTGTTTAGACAGATGTTCAGTTTACAAAGGTTCAACTTTAATAATTAAACAATGTACGTGTAGTGTCTTTAAATATGAGATTTATTTGTATGAGGCTGAGAAACAGGGAGGAAATGCGAGGTTTACCAAGCATTTCCCCTGTTTCGTGCTGAATACAAATAAATCTCATATTTAAAGACACTACACGTATATTGTTTTTATACTGCAATCTGTAGAGGTGAAGGAATGTTTTTTAATTGTTTAAATTGATTATTTTCTGAGAACTTTGAAAATATATCCCATCGGAACCTCCTCGCAATGGCGCAGTAAAATATCAACACGCCATGTCGATTTCCACGATTAAAACAGAAGTTGACAACTTATAAACATGTACTATGCATGGAATTGATAAAAACAAAGTAAAAAATTTGGAATAAAATACCATGAGGAATTGGGATATGCAAAAATTAGTCCCTCAAGTAGGCATGGCCTATCATATTTATACGTATAGTAGACGTATAAAGCTTAGATTTATACGTACCCCTTTATACATGCTAAGAATGCAATGATTGCAGTATAAATTGCATTATCATTACAGAATGTACAGAGGGAGAGATTTACCACAGCCACCACATCTCCTGTTACAGCAGAACCGGTTCCAGAACCAGAATACACAGCAAATGTTTGGTTCTTCTAACAGTCAATTAATGGAAAACATGGACATTAACATGATGTCAAACAATCAGAGGACAAGTCCACAGTTTATACGATGCCAGAGAACACTACTGCGAAGCCAGGAAGTATATTACATGTTTCAGAAACCGAGGAGATCCTCGATCAGCAATCATCCAAGTGGTTGTCGAACAATTGCACAAAGGAGACTGATGAATCAAAGACTGAACTCAAATTGCAGTGGAAATTCTAACATGTTTGTCAACCACTTTGAACTGAATAATAATGTCTTAGGTGAAAACAGGTCTGGCTATGAAGAAAATGTTCCACAGAGTTTGTCGTTAGGAGAATTTGAAAGAATGACAGCAGAACATGTTCATCAAAAGACGCCGGCTCAAGCTTACAACAACCAGTTATTTAGGCATGTGATAAATGAAAGAATGGAAAGTGATGCAACCGATCAGCTCCTTAATCAACGCATTAATAACAGACTGCATTTAATGGACCTTGTCAATAATAATGGAGGGCAGACTGGTTACAGGTGCTTAAATGGAAATTCAAACGAACATTTCAATAGCTTTGGAGACAAGACCGGGCAGAATGGTTACCAGGGCTTAAATCAGAATTCTGGTGACCGTTTCAATGGGTTGGTTGATCATACATATAGCAGACGAGCTACGGAAAGCTTTTCGTATGAAGACGAGAACAGAATGATGCCAGTATATTATACCAATTGTCAGAACACAAACGCTAACTACCAGTACCGGCAACTGAGGGCAGTGAATGGGCAGTGCCACTCTGTCGGTAAATCACAAAGTTCAAACTCACTGAAGCAGAGAACAAATAATCAGAAACCCACACCACATAAATTGGCTCCTTCTGTTCCAGTGAAAAAGGAAATCACATCAAGGTTGGTGAATAAGTCATCACTATTGCAGTCAGCACTGAAGAAAATTATAGATGATGAAACTACATCAGTGGAGAAGAAATCTGATGGGAATGTTAGTAAAGATGCCACAAAAGAGAGAGAAGTTAACCCATATGTTCTGAAAACTGCAAATGAAGAGGGGAGACAAAAACCTAATGACAGGAAGTGTATTAATGGTAAGGATGTGACAAATACTTCAAATTCAGGAAGATATTGTAGTCAAATGACAAATACTGCAAAATCAGGAAGTAACAGTAATCTTGTGAAAAATACTGCAAAATCAGGAAGTAACAGTAATCATGTGACAAATACTGCAAATTCAGGAAGTAACAGTAATCTTGTGACAAGTGCAGCAAAATCAGGAAGTAACAGTAGTCATATGATATATACTGCAAGATCAGGAAGTAGCAGTAATCTTGTGACAAATACAGCAAAATCAGGAAGTAACATTGATCATGTGACAAATCCTGCAAAATCAGGAAGTAACAGTAATCTTGTGACAAAAACTGCAAAAGCAGGAAGTAACATTAATCATTTGACAAATACTGCAAAATCAGGAGATAACATTAATCATGTTCCAAATACTGCAAAATCAGGAAGTAACAGTACACTTTTGACAAATACTGCAAAATCAGGAAGTAACATTGATCATGTGACAAATCCTGCAAAATCAGGAAGTAATAGTAATCTTGTGACAAATACTGTAAAGTCAGGAAGTAACATTAATCATGTGACAAATACAGCAAAATCAGGAAGTAACAATAGTCATGTGACAAATACTGCAAAGTTAGGAAGTAACAATAGTCATGTGACAAATACATTAAAATCAGGAAGTAGCAACAATCTTTTGACCAATACTGCAAAATCAGGAAGTATCAGAAAGCATGTGATAAATAATGCAGCATCAGCCAGTAACGGCAATAGTGGAAAAGATAATTCAAAGTCGAGCAATAACAGTAATGGAACAAAGTCTTCAAATACAGTCAGTAACAGTAATCAAAAGACAAATAAATCAGTTTCACACAGTAATTGTAGTCATGTGACAAATACTTCGAAGTCCAGCAGTAACAATAGTTGTGTCACAAATACTTCAAATCTAGGCAATAGCAATTATGTTACAAATACATTGAAGTGGAACAGCAAATGTAGTCATATGACTAATAATTCAGATTTGGTCAGTAAGCAAAATCTTTGGATAAATACGTCAAAGTCAGACAATATTGGCAGTACTTCAGATTCAGATAGAAACAGAAGTAATGGGACAAAGACTTCAGAGTCGAACAATAACAGCGGTACTTCAGATTCAGGCAGAAACAGAAGTAATGGGACAAAGACTTCAGAGTCGAACAATAACAGCAGTGCTTCAGATTCGGGCAGAAACAGAAGTAATGGGACAAATTCTTTAACTTCGTGCAGTAGCAGTAGTCATGAGACACGTACTTCAATTTTAGACAGTAAAAGTAATCATGTAACAAATGTATCACATTCACATGGGCATGGCACTGGAAATAGTGTTGCAGGGTATTGGTCTGATAACTCTGAAGCAGCTTCATCAAGAAGCATGACAGGAACTGGGTCTGGAAATATTCAACAGGATATGCTTGCCAGGGAAGGTAATAGAAGTTCCGTCACAAAATCCAAGGAAAGTCAACACAATAATGTGCTCTCAGGTGAAAACTTCCATATCACAGTACAACCTGGTGAAATGATGTCTATCATCAGCGAGTCTCCTGTTGTTGCCTTTACTGACAATAAAATAGCAGGCAGAATTCGTCATGAACAGAATGGAAACACAAGCATAGACTGTCACAAACAGAATGGAGAAGGAAGCACAGATTGTCAGGAACAGAATGGAAAAACAGAATATCTTCAAGCACTGTTCCAGTGGAAAATGCAGAATTCTTACAAAATAGGCCAGCTCAAAAGTCAATTAACCTTTCCTGAGGAGAAATCAATAGGCAAGGACTATGAGTTCAGGAGCACAGACAGTGTGTCAAGAGGTGGTCTTCTAAATGATCGTAAAAAAATTGATTGTAATCGCAGTTTAGAGAAGTTACAGAACATAAATCCGGAATGTCCTCTCGGAAATCAAGAATACGAGAGCGAAAATCTTGGAAATAATACTTCAGCTGAAGAAAACAAGCAAAGCAGTGAAAAGACGAGTTTCCAATTGAAGGAGAAACAGTTACAAGGATCTAGATTTGTTCAAGTCCTTGCAAATATTGTGAAAATAATGTTTAATCAGAGAAAGAACAAATCTGATAATGCAAGTTCTGAGAACACAGAAGATATAGACACACAGGGAAATAACTTGTCACAAGGAAATTCAGATGCCAATAAAGCCAGTTCTATTCAGCGACATGAACTGAAGAACAGTGATCACATTTCAACTGGCAGTGAAGAAACTTGCAGTTCAAGTTCAGGAGATAGGAACAACCAATTGCATGATATAAATGGTAATGAGAAGAACTTGGACTCAGCAAGTTCAAGAATTAATGACAGAAATATTTTTCAGTGTATATTCGAGCCAGACATGTTTGAAAATGCCACTGACCAAGTAGATAATCATATAACTTACAGGACATCTGCAAGTGATAAAGATATGGAACATTTCAGAAGTGAGCAGGGTGAAAATTTAGAGGACACAAGAGAGGAAAGCCAGTTGACTGATTTGGAATTAAATAATCATTTTGAACATATAAATGAAACTGCTATCTCACCAACCCTGGGGCATCTTGAAAAAGAATTATTGACACAGAGCTGCAAGATTGGAAAGAATGAAACAATAGAGGACAGCAACAATCATGTAACTCACTGTTGTAATGAAGGTACAAGTCCAATAGTTTCATCTCCCATTTATTTAGACTCAAACGGAAGTTTGAAGAAGGACTCAGCTGGGAAAGATTTCAGCTTTTTGGAGTTGGGATATTGCCCAATCGCCTTGCCCCTTGGTTGTCATGAATATGATGAGGAGTATGAGACAGATATCAACAATAATGAAACATTGGAGACCTCCTTCAAAGATGAGGAAGGTAACACACGAAACAAACACATGATAAAACTTTGTAACGACAAGTATGATCACGATAAAACAGAAATTCTGCGGCCATGGATTATAAGATACCTGGACGAAATTCCAAAGCCTTCAGTTTGGAAAGAGTTCCTGGAAAAGATGGACGAAGAAAATCCCATCGTTGTAGATGAGAGTCAGGAAAATATTATATTTGAAAACTCAGTTGCCTCCCCTGATTTGGATCAGGAGGAGGAACAGTTGGATACATTTGAAATGTCAACTGATATAATTGGATCGCCATTGTGTTCACCAAAGGAAAATAAGGATGAACAGATTTCTGCTAAATTTGATGTAAACAATCAGTCATGTGATCAGATTTGTGAACCTGAAAAAGACAACTCCAGAATGGGATTAGAAACCACTGAATGTTTGTTGTTTAATGATGACATTCAAAATAATATTGAATCCTCACTTCTCAATGCATCGGAAGACCGAAATGAATGCCTATCCGTACATGAGGAAAACAAAGAAACTATGGATGAGCATTCTGTGCAGGGGCAAGACAGGAAATCTACCGACATTTTGTGCAAAATTACTAACATTGATGAGATGGGTGAGCATTCTGTGCAGGGGCAAGAGGGCAAATCTGCCGACATTTTGTGCAACGTTACTAATAACATTGATGAGAAATCAACAGAAAAAGCTACTAGAAGAAATATAGATGATGGAATGGCAGAAAATGGGACCTTGACCAGCGAAAACTGTAACGGAAATGTTCACGAAATTTTGCAGCCTGTAAAAAATAGTGAAAGCAATAATACAATTACCCAAGCGGAGATATCAAAAGTTGATTTATTGAATGACGTACAAGATAATGTTAATCTGCAAGTATCGTTTATGAAAGGAACCAGTGGTAAGAAAAGGGGAATAAAGCAGAAAACAACAGACTACCAGTTACTGGAGGAAGCCATGCATTTCTTGTGTAATGGCAAGACGCAAGAAGAATCCACAATGACCATGATGGATTGCTTTAGTAACGAGTCCATTTCAACAAGAAGGCAAAAATCTAGACTTAAGAAGGTGGTGGAAGTGAAGACAGAAACGAAAAGAGGCCGGCCACCAAAAGTGACAAAATTAAAAGAGAAGCAAAAATTGATCCTGGATGATCTGAGATCCAAAAGAAGTAAAGATATAGTAAACTTAGTGATGAAAGATGAGATTGCTAGGCCGCAAATGTCAGAACAAGGAAACGAAAGACATGTGAATGCGGATTTGATTAGAGAGACTTTAGAAGTTCATTCTGAACATGTTGAGGAAGGAAACCATGGTTCTGAAACCACAGAAGACATTAACTCATTGCCGCAAAGTGAAAGAAAAGGCAGTGATGTTGAGTCAAGTATTGAGCCAAATTTGCAAAATGAAACAGTTAGAAACTTGAATTATCAAGATTTGGAGATGTATGGACAAGCTTTCAAGAGACTAGAAATTTCTAAGAAGGAATCGGAAGCATTGTCTGGTCTACTGACGTTGGGTAATGGACATCTTTGTGATGATAATATGAAGAACGACAATATGTTAAATGAAAATGGGCCTGAATGCAGAAGTGGACGGGATATATTGGTCAGTGATGGCATCTCTGTTGGTTATAATAAATTGACCAAGACAGACTCTGAAACAAATGAGGAAAATATCCCAGAAACACAGACTGCTGATAAGGGAGGTAATTTGAATGGAAGTTCTTCATGTTCAAGCCAAGATTCAGCAGAGAAAGACATGCTGACAGCACATCCTACATGTTGCTCAGATAGGGGACATGATTCTGACAACCCACCACTGTTTTCTGGACAAAACACTGACACAAATACAGACACAAATACTGAAATTTTGTCCACTGCTGAGAACAAGAAAGAATTGGAAATAGTTAAAAGAACAGATACAGGCGATATCTCTGAGATGGGTACTTTCAGCAAAGCTGAGGAGGAAAATACTCAAAATGAACATGACTTGGACATGGATAGACAGTTAATTGTAGATACTGGTACCCAGACCTCGTATGAACCTGGCTTTTCTGGTACCAGTGCTGTTACAATGGAGGAGCTTACTCAGATTGTAACAGACAATGCCGCTGCAATTAAAAGGGTGTTTGTATTGCAGAATGGTATTAGAAATACAAGCAAGTGTGATTTTGACAATAATAAGCAAATTGAAGAGATGCTGCAGGAAGCAAAAGGTAAAATGTACTCTTGGAATTCAAATGAAAATTTTGACCAGAGTTCAAGTTTTGACTTGGCCCCTACAGTCATGGTGAAGGAAAACATTGTCTCAAACGTCAGCATGACTCAGTCTGCTTCCCAAAGTGAAAATTCTGCAGTAATCATGACACAGAACCAGATAACCGATTCCTGTTCTTCCTGTGAACAGGATGATGACGATGATGTCACAATTCCTATCGTGGAAAAACCTGACCAAAATGAGAATTCTTCAGGCAAATGGTTAATTCCAATTCTTGAACGTTTAAATATAGATATATCAAAAGGGCGAGTGATTGTAACCAAGTCAGCACAGAAACTTTTCGTGAAAAGAGACATTTCCAGTTCTTCTTTCCCTGGTACATCACCTCATAAAGTTTCAGAAGTACAGAATGTGAACACAGTGATAAATTTGTCAGCTGAAAAAAACAAGGATTTCAAAAGTGAAAATGATGTTACCTTGTCATCGAAGAAAAAAACATGGAAAAGAAAGAGAGGAAATGCCTTGGGGAAAAATTTGATGAAACTTAGATCGTCTTCTTCATCTCCACCATTGAAAAAGTCGAAAGCTAAAAAAAGTAAAGTAAGCCAAGAAGGCGACAACTGCTTGTCACCTCGTATCACAAGAAACAAAGCCTTGACCAAAAATCAAAATGCCGTTGAAAGTTTTAGCAAAGAATCTGATGTATGCTCAGGAAATTTGGCAAGAGGAGTAGAAATGAAAGGTGGTGAATTGGCAAAATTGAGTTCATCACCCAGTGTAGATGATAAGAAAAAAAGAAAGGGTACCAAGAGAAAATTACAGTTTGATAAGGATGCTCTTGGCACAAATGATAAGTTGCAGGAAACTGATGACAAAAGAGATGACAAAGAAGATGATGAGTGGAGGAAAGAAAACTGTGACAATAATAGTTGTAAAATAAGGAATAGAAAGGAAGCAGCTGAAGATGCTAGTAAGTCAAAAAAGAAGAAAGGGAAAAGTAAGGCTACCAAAACTGTTAGTGAAACTGTCTGCCCAGAGAAAATTCATTTAAGTGGAACGTGTTCTCCTGTCGACGACAATAAACAAAGAAAAACCCCAGCCAGCAGCAGTAAGAGTTTCAAACTAAAATCTACAAAGAAATCAATGAAAACTTTGTCAGAACCAAAAGTCAAATCACTAAAGAAGGCAGCATCTAAAAAAGTGAAGAAGTCCAACATACTTAAAAAGACGTCCGATAATGGAAAAGTGAGGTTTCGTTTGGTGACAGAACCAGCAGAGCAGAAAATTATCCGACTTAAAGCAGACGCCTTGAAGAAGCTATATGCAGTGAAGGCTTGTGGGTATTGTCACATGACTATCCAGAGCAGATGGTACAAGTGCCATGTGCAGTCGCAGCACCCTTACAGATGTGCCAGATGTGGTATTCTGTTTGCAACAAAGGTAAGGCTGATAAAAATCAATTGGCAGATTAGCATCCCTGCCTGCCCCTAGAAAATTTATCCTCCTTGATTTTTTAAATTTCGTTAAATCATGATTTCAGGAAATTTTTCATGTCTCAAACCATGTCTGTGTAGAATATTTTTACATTCACTCAATTTACGATGGTTTTCATGATATCGCAAGTAGTAATTGGCATAAATGAGAGGAAGGGGAGGTTTGCCACCAATATCGGTGAAGAAACGGCAATCAAAGATTTCTAAAATGACATTTTCAGTGGGAAAAATGATGGCAAACCACCCCTGCCAGAAATTAAGATGGCGAGGATCTGTGTGAAAATCGGATACAAAAAACAATAAAATTCATTCCTTTCACCTGCCCCCCATTTTTTTGGAGCCTGGATGATAATCTACTAATTTTGTTGAATTAGAGGACTTGCTGTATTCAAGGTGCCACAGTATACCTGTAAAATGGAATAATATATCATGTTTTAGTTTGCCTCTATGAATTACTGTAAAAGTATTTATTGTCGCTGATTCCAATTTTCGCGTATTTCAAAATTTGTACATGTTTGCTGGTACAAATTTTCAAGGTTATAAAATAATAACATCTAAACTGTTTGTAGAAACTATAAACTCACGAGCATTAATTTTTGCAGAAATATCGTAACGGCGAAAATAGTTAAAAATTAAAACAGCAAATACTTTTACAGTATAGGGGGACTATTGTCCTCGCCTCTGCGTCCGCTTGCACAAAGTTAAAGAACAACAGGTTCCAGTTGATGCCTGGTCATATAACTATGCATCTTAGGGAGTCACCTTGACCTAGATTTCATGTTTCATTTGATCTTAGAAAATGCAATTAAAGTTTACGCCAGATTTTTCTCAACAGGTTCCACTTGCCTGTTCATCTTATGGATGCAACTTACGGAGTCTGTCAAGATCATAGCAAAAATATGTCACCTTGTCCTAGATTGCTTCATTGATCTTAAAAAATGTGGATAAAGTTTACATCAGAGTTTTTGTCTCGCCCCTGATGAAAGTCGCAAAAAAGCAAGACATATGCGTACAATTATGACAATCAACGGCGTAAGCTTTTACACAATGTAGTATATATTTAGAACCCTTTGATGTTTAATAGGAATATTATATTTGGTTCAGTGGTAGTATAATTCAAGTCCTGTCTGACAAACCCAAAATCATATGACTTTGACCTCAATTTTATGGTCCAGCAACCATGTTTCATTTTTCTACCTTGTAAGCACAAAGTGCTCCTAAACAGCTTATTTCATTTTCGTGAAACTTTACACAGTTGTAGTACACTACCTCTAGATGTACATGAAGGAATATAAGTGCTGTTCAAAATTTGGAAGGGGAGATAATTCAACTTATACTCTCAAACATGTTATGTATGGAGAGATGGGCTTAAAAGCACAACTTCTGCTAAACGGCTACTTGTATTTTAACGAAACTTTATACACTTGTAATACACCACCTGCAGATGTGCATGAAGGAATATGGTTGCTGTCGAAAATTAGGAAGGGGAAATAATTAAACATATACTCTCAAACATTATGTATGGAGAGATGGGCTCATAAACACATCTCCTCTAAACAGCTCATTGGATTTAAATGACACTTTACACAGTTGTAATTTAGTGCCTGCAGATTTGCATGAAGGAATATGGTTGCTGTCTAAAATTTAGAAGGGGAGATAATTTAACTCACAATATTTTCTGTAAAGAGAGATTGGCTTGTCAGCACAATTGCTCCTAAACAGCTCATTGGATTTAATATAGCTTTACGCACTTGCAATACACTACCTGCTGATGTGCATAAAGGTGTATGGTTGCTGTCCAAAATTTTGAAGTCGAGATAATTATGTACTTTCAAACATGTTCTGTATGGAGAGATGAGCTTGTAAGCACAACTTGCC
>JAOXYH010016746.1:0-11922 GCA_028566455.1 Botula fusca | reverse complement strand
ATCAAAATTTGATCAGAATTAAAGTATGCTTGTTGGTTACTTGGTCTTTGTATGGTAGTGTTTTGCATAGGTATACATATTTAACTTGCAATTAGACTCAGAGCTTCATTCGTCAAAATGTGTGTTCTGTCCACTTTTTACTGTTACTTCCAAAATTACTTGAATAATTACATGTATACACTTTTTGGTACTTACATATGCTTCAAACAACTTTAAATGAAAAAGGATTGTTGTTATATTTTTTACTAAAACATTGTATACTTTTATTTAAGAATTAGTATACATGTATTTGAGGGGGGGGGGGGGGTCTGTTCACGAATCACAACTGTTGCAAAATTAAGGAACACGGACGACTTTTTGCCAAAAATCCCAATCACGGATCATAGACTACCTCAATCATGAATCATGCTAATTAAAAAAGGCCAGTCACAGCATTATGAAAATACCCTCTCCCCTTTGTATTTATATTTATATAAATTTTATAACACAGACCCCCAATCGTGTTAAGGAGTCAACCACAGCCTGATGTGGCTTGAATCGATACGGAAAAAGTGTTATATTCTATTTACTATGTATTTCCAATGCAAGATTATCAATCATCTTTTCATTTTATCTTTTTATTAACATGTATACTTAAAGTGAAAATATAAAAAATCATACAAAATGCAAGTAATTAAGCAAGAATACAAATGATTCATTATTTGATAATTCAGTTTTTATGAATATGATGAAACCTCTGTGATGGCCTTACTGCATCAGATGCTCCTTGTAAAACAGGTACTGCCCAGACTGCATCAGATGCTCCTTGTAAAACAGGTACAGCCCAGACATAATTATTGCACTAGTGTTTAAATTTTTTTTGTTTCCTTTGGATTTCATTCATTTATTATTTGTTGTTAGGATCAAAGCAGATTATGATTAAACTGATGGAAAATCAGAAAGAAATTCTGCAGACTACCACATATTGAAAACCAACTGAAGGAAAAAACTCAAGAAGATAATTCGCGAGGACAAGAAAAAATAGTGGTCCCAGCAGGAATAAGGGTATATCTAATTGTGTATGTGTGTGGGTATGTTGTTTATGTCAATTGGGGACACACTCTTGTTTAAAACCTTTGAATTGGGGACACATATCAAACGGGGATGTCCTCAATTGACAAAGTATTGTAAAATGACTTTTTTGGGTCCTCTTATATCAGATCCGATTTGTTTTATTCAAAAATCATTAAATAAATATTTGTCCTCAGTTTGACTATTTTAACCAGACATACTTTGTGTAACGGCTTACATGATTGAAGCTTTCAAATCGCGGACCGGATACACTCGGTCCGCATTTGCACCAATTTATTTGGATCACGTGACTACCCTATAAGTGTTTTTCCAAAATAGAACTTCATTTGTCACCCTATCGGAATACACCTCCGAATACTAAATTCCATACTATACCTGGTGCTGTAATAAGGTTGCTACAATTCTATAGTACACCCAGCATTATATCCGTGCTTCATACATTTTTTCAATATTGTTTGTCTTTTGTCCTCGTCATGTCAAGGGAAGATATTTCATTTGGTATGTGCAGTATAGTACACATTATGCTATGAGATTTCTAAATGGGGACTTCGTATTACCCAAGATGTTTAATTGGGGACATTCCTGTGTCAGTAAAATTTAAACAGACGAGGGCGTCTTGATGTTTTCTAAACTTTGAGGGCTGTATCCAGATTCAGGGACTGACTAAGATTTTGTTTATAGACCTCCATCTCGACACTGCTGAAGCAGCCAGTGTGGTACCTGTGAAATACCATCTGGTCTTGCCCTAGCTGTATCAGAGGAAAAATTCTATGTATTCCAAATTTATTTGACTAGGATTTTTTTGTTATTCTTTCTTACAGAAGGGTTACAAAGCAGCCTTAATTGTATGGTATGTTGTGGTACACTGTACCCGTGATATATAAAGGTAACTACAATATAAATAGCACCGTACCCGTGCTATATAAAGTTTACCACACCTCCATATACCACTTGCAACGGTTTACATGTGCTACATAAAGGTTAATCTATTTGTACATTTCCGTGTACTTCATCCAACACTATACGCGTGCTATATAAAGTTTATTACACCTCAGGGTACTACATCCTAAACTAAATCCGTGCTCTATAAAGGTTACTATACGTCCATGTACTACGTCCTTCACTATTCCCGTGTTATATAAAGGTACCTACCTCCGTATAATATATCCCATATTATTAAATGATGAGGAAATATGCTTGCGTTGCCATCGATTCGTCTAAACAACACTTTCTTTTACCACAGAGTGAGTTGACCTCGCGTGAGCTTTTAGACGTCTGTATCAAAGTGAGTACACCTATCGTGACATTGTGAGCGTGACCGTAGAATTTGATTGTTTGTGCAAATTGAAATAGCGTTTTCGATTGGGTATCATTTAATAAAGCAGTTATTGACTTTAAATTCGGTCTACTCATGACTGCGGACCTGGTCAATGGTTGATTTACCTCGGTCGATATTTCATTAAATCTGTTGAGTGGATTCAAAATACCCCCTTTTTTGGACAATTTTCATAAAAAAAGAATCTGTGAAAGTTTCATTTAATTCTGTTGAGTGGTTAACAGGAGTAGTTGATTCAAACTGAAGTGTGACACCGACTACGACGAAGTGAGACGACAGATAGTGATCCCTATGTGACTCCCTGCTTTAGCAGCAGGTGAAACAAAAACCGTAGCCATAACAAAATAATATTCGATGTCAAAAAAATATTTTATTTTCCATCCTGACTCAACCGTACTCTGTTCAGCATCACTGTTACAAATGTTATGGTGTATCCAATTCCGCTTAACTTATTCAAATCAGTTGAAAAAAGCATGGACTCATCTGATCAGTAGTAAGCACAACAAAATAGATCAGTTTTCGTAAAATGGAGTTGTTACCAAATCGCATTTCTTAAAATAAAGTTGTTACCAAATATCAGGAACAGCAATTTTTTTTCTTTTCAATGCCTCACCATTTTATGTCTGTTTGTTCGTTATAGCGCTAGTACTAGATCATATTGTTCTCAATACAAATTGCTTTCTTGAAAAGAAGGAACACTTTAACATGACAAAATAAACCTTTATTTATTAAATATTTAAAACATTAACATATTTAAACATTTGAGTAAAGAAACATTTCATAATCAATAACAAACATAAACAATTAGAAACATAAACAAGACCAATTTAGGCAACAGGTAATAATATATCTTGAAGATGAACAAGAATAATAATTCAAGAGTTATAAAAAAAATATACATTTACATCCACCTACAGTGACTAGAAGATAATGTCCCAATTGTTCAGAAACAGTCTTAAGGGACAACAACAGTTACTAAAGAACATTTCACCTAACTGAGTCTCTCACATTACACTATTTGTTTCAGAAAATCATATTAAAAGGTGTTAAGAAAGTTCGTTCCGCATTACACATTATATTGAATTTGGTTAATTTTGCAAATTTGTTAGATTTTCCATGATTAGTAGAAGGGATTAAACCCTATGTGTTTGGTTAAATTCATTTTTTTAGTAAAAACGTCTGAGTTGTTGTCAGATTGTGCACGTGAAGTGCAGTACTCCAAAAAATAATTGGAAAAAAAATTGGAAAATTTCAGTATTTTTGGCCAATGAAGTTGATATGTTCATTATGAACGACTTGTGAATACAAACTTGATATATATTTTATGGTATTACTCATGCATCATGAAATAAAAATGAATCCTCCTCAAATCACTAGAGGACATGTTTTATGGTCATTTATATATAACATCATGTCTGTGATTTCTCACACTGGTTTTGAAGTTTTACCTGATTTTTGCCTTGAATTCCATAGCAATGCAGTGGCCTATCATAATGAAACGTATTACAATTATAGTAATATATGTCAAGTATACATTCAATAACAACAATAAGCATAAAAAATGGTACAACACAAAAATATGACTGTTTTAATTTTACAGTGTAACGAACTTTCTTAACACCCTTTAGAAACTATCAAATCTAAGAAAAGATCATGTATTATTATTACAGCTTCGCAACTTTTGTATATTTTTCTGTGTATGTTTTTATTTCGTCTCCACTCATATGGGAAAACATTTTTTTTTGGTTTGTATATTATATTAATTTTTGGTCATAAAACTGCAATTTTCAGAAACTCATTTTTCACGGAAAATCCAATATTCAGTATGAGTACATGATAAAACTCTTGAAGTTTTATTACCTTTAAACTTGAATTCTATAATCTCAAACATATTTGAATGGACTTTTCAATTTACTTTTATTCTACACATCCGTGTCAAAAATAAATAACAAACTAAGCGACTCTTTTAGTGGAACAAACTTTTAAATAGTTTAAAAATACAACAGTTTTATTCATCAAAAGCAACATAAATGCATTCTTCAGTGCAAGATTGAGAAAAGTCAGAACATTTTTGGAAAATATGTATAGTTAGGGCTCAAGGTGGAAATTTTACAATCAGAATACATTCGTTACCATCTGGCAACAATATTAGTAGAAAGATTTATGCAGTTAAATATCAGGGAAAAGACTGACATACTGTTCCATCATATAGATATAAAAAAACTGATTTAAAGGTATTGCAAAACTTAGTTTTTAGTCTTCCCAAGAGGATGTGTGTTGCCTGCTAATTCATGTAATATAATCTGTGAGAGTTCGATCAAAATTAGTTGAGTGGAACAAGAAAAGTAACCAATTAAATATCAACACCCCCACCCTGGACACAAAAATATTTAAAAAATTATTTTCTGCGAAAATAATTAAGAGATGCAAAACTATATCTCAAAACAAAGATTCAGTGAAAGTTGCATTAAAATCTGTTGAGTGGTTTAAGCGGAAAAGTGTGAGGCGTACGTCAACAGATGACAAAGCATGACAGTATTCCCTATATGTCGCCCTGCTGAGGGACAGGCAACACACAAAAAATGCATTGTTTGCATTGGACAAATAATCATAAATATAAACTAAACAGCCAAGAGAATTGTTTTTCAGTGGTTTCCTAAGAAAAAAATAATACAGTTTTAATGAAAACATCTATCACCACCTGATGGTAATAGAGCTATTTTTTCCAGCAACCCAAAGTTTTTATCCTTTAATATGAATTCTAAATAATGTGCATGGTTTAAAAATTAACATCTACTGACCTAAATAAAAACAAATTGCACATTTGACAAGTGTTCATAATAAAAAAAAAAACATAACAATATTTATTTATTTTGATATTTTTTTCAAATTTTACCTCACATTATAACATTTTTTGCTTTGGAAATAAATGTGTGCACCCATAAAACAACTTTAGCTTAGGTGAGATTGTATAATCAACATCATTGGAAACATGTAGAAATGCAGACTTTAGAAGGAAGTCAAATCACCAAAAGAAATTATCTTTAGGAACCGACAAAATAAAAAAACAAGCTTCACAGAGGCCTCTTCAATGATTTTTTTAAAGAAGATGCAAGCATTTCCCATAGAGTTCTATGATAACTACGGTGGGGTCATCTTGGGTTTCAAAGCGGCACAAAAAACTTAACATAAGTAGAGAACCACCCTAGTATCACTTGTGGATGCTTTAGTTTGATTGTGTTAAACAGTTCCTGAGATGAAACTGTTTGTTTGTATTTCCCATTTGGTTCTATGTATAACTATGGTCAATTGGGGCGTTCAACTTGGATTTAAATGGGCTCCAAAAATTTTACAATAGAGAACTGCATAAGAACAATTCCCACTATATCACTTTCAATCTGCCAAGTGCTTTGCCAGGTGAAGATTTTTGCAATTTCAGCCAATCGGATTCAGCAGGGAGCCATTGTGAATTTTTTACTCGCACTAAAACACTATATATAAGTATAACCCAGTGAACATTCTTGTCATGTTTGGTTCCTAGATCAAGTGGCTTTGTAGTAGATTAAAATGTGAAAAGTTTACAGACGACTGATGATGAGGACAGACGCAAATTAAATATATGTAATGTGATAACAATACCTCACATGACCCTAAAACAGAATGGAATATTCAATTTTTTTTTATGACCTGATCAAACTGAAATTTGAAACTTGATCTGTATTTTATATACAAATCAACTGTACTAATTTTGACAATAGGTTCTCAAGAGCATGAATCGCTCGTGTTATTTTTTGCCTAAATCTTTCATTAATGATTATTTCTGGCTGTTAATGTATTTAAATAGTTGCTTGAAAATGCTATTCAGTTTCTTTTTCTGTCATACCAAGTTCCATTGAAATCCATCAGGAATTTGAGGAGGATCTGCATATACAATAATGTGTACAGATAAAACCTAAAGACACAGGGTGATTCCAATATCCCCCAAAAAAAACAAAAAACTTAAGTATGCTGTGTAGTTTCTCATGTTCTTTAAAAAATATTTATATAAAAAACTGCTACATTATGTTACAAAAATAAACTACATTATGTTACAAAAATAAACATTTTAGGGTCAGTAATCCAGCAATGGGTTGTCAAATTTATCTTTAAATTTCATGAATATATAAATGTTATCCTGTTGATAATTTCTACCTACATCTAATTATGCTATGTCGACTTTAAATTTAAAGATATATAACAAAACTGCATTTTACCCCTTTGTTGTATTTTAGCCATAGTGGCCATGTTTCTTGACACATTACTTGTTATCATAAAGATCACTAGGCCCAGGTATGGCTATAACTACTTGAGTAGATTCAGAAGTAACAAAAATGACAAACAAATATATAAAAACTTTCAGAGCCCACATTGCCAGGCGAAGTAAGCTTAAATCGTCAAAACACTTCAGCAGATCTATTTCTCATAGTAATTATTCGGTTTCTCACAAAGTCTTTGACATTTTTCCATGTTCTTTTTTTCAGACAAGGATCTTTTTAAGACACTTTTCTGACTCCTCTTTCTTTGGGATCTTTGCTAATGTTATATGACTTTTAAAATGTCTCAGCACTGCTGTTTTCTCCTCTTTTCTCCATTGCCTTGCTTTTCTTTGAGTTTTGTGATCTTAAATATACATAAAGCAAACATGAAATCTTGACAATATATACATTTATATGTATAAAGAATCTGCAAAATTAAAACTTTCTTAAGAACTGTAGATCTGTATATCAAACATGCAGGGTTAACACCCTTTTACAGTCATAAACTTCTAGGGCTTTTCCAGGATTATTTCAGGATCTAAACTAGAGGCTCAGGTGAGCCCGTATCGCTCACCTGACTTCAAAAGACCCATATGTCTGCATAATAAACTGGAGACTGTTATGGCCATCTTGTATGCAGATTGGTTCACTGAACACTTTGAAAGTAAACATGACTATCAATGCAATGTTTGCTTCAAACTGGCTGACAAGTTTCTGAGGAAAAAAATTCTAAATATTTTCCCCATAAGGTCCTATGTTCAAACTATGTCTGCTGATGGCGGCCATCTTGAATTTCCGACCGGCACAAAAAACATAACTTTTTTTTAATAGAGGATCATCCAAGGACCATCCATGCAATGTTTGCTTTCAATTGGTTTACTGGTTTCAGAGGAGGACATTTTTTAAACCATTTTCCCATAGGGTCCTATGTTAAAACTGTGTCTGCTGATGGTGGCCATCTTGAATTTCCGAATGGCACAAAAAACATAGCTTTTGTAGAGGACCAACCAAGTAACATCCATGCAATGTTTGCTTTCAATTGGTATACTGGTTTCGGAGGAGAAACTTTTTGAACATTTTCTGATAGGGTCCTATGTTAAAACTATGTCCGCTGATTGCGGCCATCTTGAATTTCCGATCGGCACAAAAAAACAACTTTTGTAGAAGACCATCCAATGATCACTCGTGCAACAAATTTAATTTTTTTTTAAATTGGCCATGTGGTTTCAGAGGAGAAGATTAAAATGTGAAAAGCTAACGACGGACGGACGACGGACGCCCAAGGGTAACAATGCCTCACATGACCTTTGGTCAGGGGAGCTAAAAAAATTTCAATGATGTTTTCTGCAAAGATTGTGGTCAATTGTCAAAGTTAATTTTAATTTGCCGAAACAAGGTAAGCAAACATTTTTAAGACGGCAATTTCATTTTCAATTGGCCCCGTTGGACTCAGCCTTTAAATAGGCTGCAATGTAACTGAAAAGTACATTTTGGGAACGAAAGTGGAGGGACGATTGATCTAGCTATACCTAAAACACAAGGTAAGTACATGTAATTTAATTTTTCCAACTTTCCTTTCAAGACTTTTCCCCGGACATGTTTAATTCTAAAATTACATTTCCGAGGGGTTTCCCCGTTTTACAAGATGCATGGGAACCCTAGACAAGTGATAAAATTACTGTGACAAATAAAACTGTTGGTCAAGGAGTGCTGTAAATTAAAGAATAATATATCTGCAAACACAGATGCTCCACTAGCAAAATATTTCATGCATTATCAGAATGAGAACTCGGAACTTTAATATCTCACCTCACAATCTCTCTGACTTATTCCTTATAAACAATGTTGTCTTCATGGAAGGCATGCTAAACAAAAATTTGGTATAGGGCCTTAGATTGGTTTCAATTCCCTCAGCAATTTCAGACAAGAAAACTTTAACATGAAATTCCCATAAGGTCACGTGTTAAACTTATATCACAGTGATAGCCATCTTTATTGCTTTTGGGAGATGCTGGATATATATTTTTTGGTATAGGAAAATCTAAGGACCATTCCACTATTAAAGTTTGGTTCTAAATGGTTCTGAAGTTTCACACAAGAAGATTTTTTTCTTAGTGAATTTCCAATGGGGTATCATTTAAAACCTCTTCCTGTGGCAACCATCTTGATTAATCAGTGGGGATGTCAGACAATATTTTGATAAAGGACCATTCTACTATTGACTAAAACTGCGTCAGCTTTTTTGGACAAGAAGATATTCAATTGAATTTCCCGTAGGATCAAATATGAAACTGTTTGGCTGTGCAGCCATCTTGGGACAGGTGGCAAATCGAAAGCCGGATAAAATTTTGGTCGAGCACAATCAAACTACTGTTCCATTAAAGATTGGTCCATATTGGCAAGACAAGAAGAATTTTAATTGAATTTCTAATAGGGTCCCATGTTAGTGTTTCCCCCCACTTTAATAAAAAGGCATGGTGCTATAGCAGTAATCGGAGAATGCAGACACCACCTGCCATGTTCGCCTTACCCAAGCTATTTGTATCCCGCTGTTGAAGCCTGGATTGAAATAAGTAAAAATATCTTGAAAACTGAAAAATTACAGGCCGAGTCTTTCAGGTTCTTTTACCAAAACAAAATTGCAAAAAAATCAATAAAATAAAATAATAATGGTCTTTGAGACTTTCAGGAAATTTACCCAACTTGGAATCATATGTTTTTGAAATTCAATGGACCTATATTAATCTTAATCCTACAACGATTCAAAATATCTATGGTTGCTATGGACCTATATTAACCTTAACCCTACAACGATTCAAAATATCTATGGTTGCTAAGTAAAATTTCGGAAATTCAGGAAATTTACCAAAATTAGAATCACACATTTTTGAAATTTAATGGATCTTCATTAATCTTAATGCTACATCAATTCAAAATATCTAATGTTGCTAGGTAAAATTTCTAATAAAAATAAGTCTTTGAGACTTTCAGGAAATTTTCCAAAATTGGAATCATACATTTTTGAAATTCATAGGGTCTATATTAATCTAAAGCTACAACAATTAAAAAAATATAAGGTTGCTAAGTAAAATTTCCTAAAATGATAAGTCTTTGAGACTTTCAGGAAATTTACCTAAATTGGAATCACACATTTTTGAAACCGAAAGCGTATCAGACAGGGATTGGTAACACTTAATGTCCTTTCTATGGGTCGGGGGAGGGCATAGATTTGTATATAACCTGTATACTTGTTTGCATATAACAAAACTGTATTTATCTGTAGTCATTTCTTAAAACTCATACTTGTTAGATTTTTTACACTTTCTGCATCAGACCCATTTCTTGATTCATTTTGGTCTTTAGCTCCACCTTTAATGTTTTCTTTCTTCTTTGCTTCAGGGTCAATAGCATGATCTACAATTCAACACATTAAGCATTAAAACCAATATTTCTCTGAGAATTTTAAATCAACTATAGACAGATGAGCTTGGATTGCCAACTTTGATCTAGATTTTTCCCATTTGACCTCTTGGACCTACATATGTGTACGTAAAAGCGTATACGGCCCATGAATTAATATTGTTTCCTATATTTCATGTTTGATGTTGGCTTCGTAAGTATAAACAACAAAAACATTGTAAACTGTTCCCTTTTGAAAAGCGTTTTTTTTCCTGATACACGCAGAAGATCGAGGTTTACTTGATGTACATTTATATGTATTCTTAGGACAATTGGTTTACATGTTGCATAACGTTTAATTAGACATTACAAGTATAGTGAAACAAGAATCGTCTTTGGCAGTCGTGTTTTCTGTCCGACCGAGACGAAACGGGCAAATTTGATAAAGGATCATGCATAGATGTTTCCTGTCAAATATTATTTCATTTGGCTGAACGATTTCTGAGGAAAAGATTTTTTATGTATCAGCCAATCAGAAAAATGATCGCCCAAGGCGGTCATGTTTTTTGTCCTATTGGGACGAAATGAGAAGACTTTAAAGAACATTGCATAGATGCTTCCTGTACAATACTCTTCCATTTGGCCAAGCAGTTGTTGGAGAAGATTTTTGTATGTACCAGTCAATCAAAAACAAGAATCGCCCACGGCGGCCATGCTTTTTTACCTATAAGGACGAAATGAGGAGACTTTTACCTTGCATAGATGCTTCCTGTCAAATTGTTCCACTTGGCCGAGCAGTTTCAGGAAATTTTTTTATGTATCAGTCAATCAAAAACAAAGGACCTTACATAGATGCTCCCTATCAAGTTTGGTTAAATTTAGCCCATGGGTTTCAGAGGAGAAGATTAATATGTGAAAAGTTAACAGACGAACAACAGATGCCAAGTGATAACAAAAGCTCACATGGCTTTTGGCCAGGTGAGCTAAAAATCAGAAACAAAAATCCATGACAAATTTTATATCAAACTTGTAGTTGCACACAGAGTCGTGCTAAGCATACCCCCACTCGCTTTGAAAGTGAAAGGAACAAAGAAAAGTTACACCAAAGTTAAGCCTACAACATAAAACTCACATCTACTACTCAGCATACCAAAAATCAAAGATTAGGACTTCTACCCGAGATATCTGCAACAGAAATTTATAATATGGAACACATGAAAAAAATCAAGGTCCCGTCAAACAGGAAGCCAATAACCTAGAGACCTTAAAATATCTCACAACATACAAGTCATACATAGGATCCTGCATACCAAAAATCAAAGCTTAGGATTAAATATTACCAGATATCATATCTGCAACAAAAACTTGTAATATTGAATATATGAAAAAATAAACAAAGTCTCATTAAACGAGCAGTGCAGATTTTATAGACCCAAAAATATATTACAACATACAACTCATATCAATGACCCTACATACCAAAAATCAAAGCTTTGGATTCAATTTTACCTGAGATTTCTGCGACGAAAAGCTTTAATACGGAATGCATGAAAATACACACCCGACCAGGTAAATAAAATATGACAATATCTGCGATAAAAATTTGTAACACGGAATATATGAAAAAAAAAATTAAAGTCCCGTCTAACAGGAAATGCATAACTTAGAGACCCCAAAATAGATTACAACATACAACTTATATCCATGACCCTACACACCAAAAATCAAATGAATATATCTATGATGGGTATTTAAGTGTGACGGACGGAAGGACGAACGGACAAGGCGATTCCAATATACCCCCTACTCAGCGAGTGGGGG
>JAOXYH010016637.1:0-11924 GCA_028566455.1 Botula fusca | reverse complement strand
AGTTAAAATTTGAGCCTATTTCATCTTAAAATAAAGAAGTTCTGGCCATTTAGAGAATTTTTTTGTCATTTTACCCCTGTGTTCTATTTATAGTAAAAATGTAACAGCAGCCATCTTGGTTAAAGGACCTGGTAACCAAATAGAAGTTTTAAAGCAGACATACTAAGGATAATTCAGGCCAAATTTGGTTTACAGTGGTTTTAGAGGATATGATTGTTGAAAAAGTTACGACAGACGGACGATGGACGACAGACGAAAATTGATGGCAAAAGCTTACCCTGGCATTAGCCAGGTTAGTTAAAAAGAGAAATAAAACGTCTTTAATCATATTGATTAAAAGCAATAAAGGAGTAAGTGCGGTAAGGCCCAATTTTGGACCAAGCATCGAGGCACTTTTCAAAATTCGTGTATGATTGTTTTAAGCAAATCGTGGCCTGTTTTGTCATTATAATGCACGTGGATCTCAAAGTGACGTGATAACTTTATGCAAATTGTCAACAATATGAAACATTTGTACAATTTTGGTGAAATTTGAACGATTTGTGGCTTCAATGACATTGGCCACACTTGTGTTTAACCATAATATTTACATACGTATCGTAACTCTCAAAGATACATTTCAGGTATAAACCTTCAAGTTATACACGGATGTTGCCAGTACTATAAATGTCAAAAACTAGGTGGAATCTCATATTTTTCGCATTTTCCTGATTTTTGCCCCTTTTAGGCTTATTAAGTACCAAAATATCCAAATCAGAACTTAATCTGCCACCATACTAAGTTGATTTTGAAAAAAATGATAATATTGACTGTAAAAACTGATAAAATTAGAACATCAAGTGTATTTCAATTTTTGGCCATAACTAGCCCTTATCGGGCCCTGTCCTTTGATGTAACTCATAAGAAAATATATTGCGCAATGTTTTTTGTTAAAGTGACATTATGTTATAATGAAATGGGGGAAATAACTGTGGTCTCGGATCTGTTCGTGATCACAAAGTAAACAATATTATGTTGAATAGTTGAGGACCCAGTGTTAACTTGAGAAATTAAAAACACCTGAACAGCGAGTGAACATTCTCAGGAAGATAACACGGATAACACCTGTAGATGTGCATTTTTCCCGGTTTACCGAAACTCGTATTTCCAGTTGTTTAGTTTTTAGTGTTTCACTGGCCGTTTATGTCATGTCTTATTAGTGTTTTTGCACATGATGGTATATCTATCTCTTAATTTGCAATTTTGCGAACATATATTAGTATCATTGAAATCTCCATTCATTACTAGTATTTATTCTAGGAAACAGGCCTGTTGTTATGAAATAAACAAGCAGCCGCCATAAAAGCGGGTTATACTCTGTATTTATTTTTTGAATGATGTACATACGCAACTGAAGCAGTTATATATTGACTTTTCCTTTTGAAAGTACTTTGCATCTTTAATTTTGTCTGTTGGATGAGGTTTTCTACTCGCCTCATTGACTATCAAAGAAACGACCTGCATATCTATCGTTTTATAATCAGACAGAAATAAGTAAAACCTTATTTAGTATTCTGTGCACTCTTACCTTTGATAATAACGTTAATGATAGACGAGAAAGCTTGAAGCATCATTTGCAAGTCAAAACCTAAATTACCGTAATCAATATCAGCGCTGCTCCCGGGAACGATTCTGTTTTTATATTTGTCTATAAACATGGTGGCATCATCTATATTCAGCAAAATGTCAAATATCGTTTGATGTATCGGTTTTGTATAGTGTTAAATGCAGCCTCTGGTGAATTATACGGACAACGTGATATATTATCTGGAAATTTTTATTGAACATCTTCCTATAGGCAGACTGTCACATTAAGACAGATCAGTGTCAATTGAAGAGAAGCAACTGATAAATGAAAGTAGGGCGATGTTTTGAAATGACCTTGATGATTTGAAAATGACATTTTGTATAAATCGCAACTTTGAATCTAGAAATATCACGTTTTCTCATTTCTATGAATCCCTTTATTTCATCTACGTTAGATTGTTGGTACTGTAACAAAATTTTGTAAAGAGTTAAAGTTTTATTATTTAAAGTATGGAAAATTGGTTAATAGTTCAAGTTTACAGTATTATTGAGTATTTCATATGTTTTTATATGCATTTTAATGCCAAAATACCTCTTTGAGTATTATTGTTTTTATGCATTATTTGTATAGTGCTAATTGATATTATGACATAGCTAGTTATGGTTACAAAAGTAAAATTTGTTTCATAATTTAGAGCTAAATATAATTTGTTAAGTGTTTCATACATGGAAATTATGTTAACTTTATAGTTTCAAAGTTAAAGTAAAAAAAGTATCATGAAATTTCTTTATTTGGCAATGGAAGTTAATTGTTTAAATGGTTAATGTTGAGTTTTAATTCTATTTTAATTAATTTTAAATTTCAAGTTTTCAGTTTCATTTTTGGTAAAGTTGACAGGATTGATTTACAAATAATTACAATTCTATATTGTGGAAAGAAGACCAGAGGTGTTACATATTGTTTGTTTTTGAAAACTCTAGTCTTGATACTATTATGATGTAATACTTGTTTTCATGCTGTTTATCCATTTGTTTACCATGTTTACTTTGATTACTGTGAGTGTGAGAGAGTTGGAGTGTTAATTAGTTAATGATTAAAGTCAAATTTTTCTCAGGAATTGCCATAATACCAAAATGTGTTCATATTTTTGATCTCTTTAAATATCGTTTGTTTACATATTACTGTTATATCGATCAATTAATATTTCATGGTGCTCAAGATGTTAAGGTTAATTCTGATAGTGCATAATGCTGTTATTGTTTTTATATAAATTTACATAATAGTTGCCACACATGTGTTCTAAGGTTGCATTATATCTTTGTAATTGATGTTTTGTTGTTTTAATTTAGTCATTATGTATTGAACAGTGGAATTTCAATGTTTCAAAGAGGGGGGGCTGTGTAACAAAATTTTGTAAAGAGTTAAAGTTTTATTATTTGAAGTATGGAAAATTGGTTAATAGTTCAAGTTTATTTCATAAGTACAGATGTTTGGCTATTTTTCTTATCAATATCTGATCTAAAGATTTAATTATGTGTTAAAATGTCATTGTGATCTGGAAGCCCTAGTGATTCATACTTAAGCCCGGTTAATTAACTAAATTTCATGTTATCTATTTTTGAGAAATATGTCATTGGGCAAATTAATTAGTCACCCGGGTAATCTGTGCATATAAAAGTGAGAGAGATGTGTGCTGTAGGAGGAGTCGCTTTTATTGTTCTGTGAGAGCCAGTTGAGAAATTGTTGTAAATTTTATGCATGACTTAGTTTTGGAATACAATTATATTGAAATTTATTAGCGACTTCGAGTTTCTCTTACAAGTATCAGGATTTATCCAGGACATACAAGGATCCATTTAAAAACTGTAACCGGAGTTCTTGCAGAGCTACCAATATCTCGGCTGTAGAATTCCGAAAGCTCACTTTGAATCTGTCGATCTGTGGTATCACTGGTGTTCGTCGTCTAATTTGTGGTAAATATCCATGAGACAACACATATAGGGTGATCTTTGCCCTGAAAGACCGTAGAGTTCGAGCTTTTTCGTTACATTGGTGGCAGCGGTGGGATTCACTGTGTGCTATTTGAATAATATTCGAAAAACTGTAGGATTGAGACTCCCAGAAGGACTTCTCAACTGGCTCCCATGTCTAGTAAGGTAGGACAAAGTAATTTTAGGCAACGTTTATTTTCCCCAGATTCCGGGATAGGGAATTCACCTGCAACTGGTATTCCTCAGGCTGGAATGGAGATATCCATAGATTACTGGTCAAATCCGAGATCTGCTGGTAGTTCACCTATAACCAGACAGAGTAGAGTCCGTTGTGGAAGGGGGAACCTTGTTAACGATAATGTTCAGAACAAGGGAAATGGATGGAAGAAATTTTGGTTAATCTGGGCTGTGATTCTGGTAGTTAGTACAAGCCTAATAGCAACAGCTTGGGCATATCTCCCGAATAACAGGGTGGTTCAAAAGTCCCAAGAATATGTAATGACAGGGTTAATCGTTGTTGTGTTAATTTTGGTATCAACAGGACTTCTAAAAGTGCTTTTTCATTGTCTTTCGAAAAAATCTGCAGAAACCAATATTCAGACATGGCCAGAGAATAATGACGATCCTGGCTATAGCTTGGAAGTCGGTCCGGGTAACTCTGGTGAAGAATTTCGAAACGCCGAATTTGAAGATAATTTCTTTGAGTCAGGTCATAACCCTTACGAAAATACTGCTCCTGTTAATGGTAGATCAACTATGAAAAGGCCAAGAGTAGAATTTGCAACAAATGGGTTTGAATCGGAACTCTCTGAAACAAATTTTAGGAATGATTCAGTGCCAGGTTATTATAATCGGGCAAAAGTATCTGATACAAAGCCAGATGTAAGTCGGGCAAACGTATCTCCTATTCCTGAAAGTAAAACAAGTAACAATTTTTCGCAAAGTAGCGTGGGCTCTCAACCTGACTTTCGTTTGGATGCTAGCCCAACTAAAGCGTATGGTTACTCATCGGCAGAATTTCAAGTTCGCCGCACGTTTTCTGGCAGTAATAGCAACGTGTGGAATGAATTTATTAGATATTTTTAGAATATTTCGGAATTGAACAATTGGAATAAGAAAGAGCGCGTAGGGTTCTGTTGAGTACTTTTAGGGGGCTGAAACATTTGCATACGGTATGCCACTAGTTATACAACGCGATTATGATAGGCTAAAACAGAAAATGGATGAGAGATTTGGCCATACAGCAATGAAAGAAAAATACGTTACGGAAGCTAAATTACGTAAACGTCAATTAAATGAATCTTTAAGGATTTTGGTCAGGCCATAGAAGATTTATTTAGAAGGGCTTATCCAAATAATCCAGAAATTGTCGAGGAAAATTCAATTAAATATTTTCTTGATAAATGTGGCCAATCTGAAGATTTTAGGTTAGCGGTAAAAAGAATGAGACCTAAAACCCTGCAGGAGGCAGTGTATTTTGCTATGCAGGAAGAATGTTTGAGAGTTGGGGAAAGGGATCTTGTAAAAGAGACAAGGCCATACCAAAAGCAAATATATGAGGTAGAGGACCACCTTAAAAACAAGAAGGTAGCCTCTAGTGATGAAGTGGTTAAGACAAAATATATTGAATACCGTGAGAAGGATGAATCCAGGTATAACAATATTGGTAGTTATTCAAGAGGCGGGATGAGGTACCAAAGACGACCTTATCCTCGTTATGGAGCTCGACGCCGGGGTAGGCCAGTGGATGTTCAGAACCAGAGTTTCCGTGTCCAGGAAGACGTTCGTCGAGACTCTGAGAGTTTCCAGAGATGGTGATCGTAGAGACTCAAACAAACCTTTAAACTAGATGTGACCGACACTGGAGGCCAAGTGTCGGTCGAAGAAGAGCGGCCATCTGAGAAGATAGGCGGTCTCGGTAAGAAAAGGAAGAGGAAGAGAAGAAGAAATTATGGAGGTAGGAGTAATGTAGACACTTCTAGTAGTGATAGTAATTTCACTGAACAACCAAGTTACATTTCGGGCGACTCGATTGGTCAGAGAAGTTTCAACTCCCAAACTCGTATAAAAGGGATTGGTAGTATGATTGTTCAACGAAAATTAGCGGAACTTCATTGAATTGGAAAATTGATACAGGTGCCAAAAGTACTTTTTTTACAAAAGATACCTTTGAATTATTTACTGATAAACCAGTACTAAATCCTGTTGAAAGTAATTATGTTACGGCTAATGGCCAAAAAATTGATTGTTTAGGCAAATCACCTATGACCTTAATGTTTGGAGACAAGAAGTTATTGTTGGGGGAGTAAATAGTAATTTGTTAGGGGAAGATTTTATTTCAAAATATCGTTGTGTATGGGATCATGACGAATTTTGTATGATTATTCATGGCAGTAGAATACCAATGAAAGAAAAGGATCGTAATCAAGAATCGATACGTGTAATTGCCCTGGAAACTCTCTTGGTGCCTGCACGTCATGAAGCCGTGATCAAGTCAGGTTTGTCTAATCGGGCAGGTATCACAGGCAAGGATAGTTTTGTTGGTGTTCTAACTCCAGAAATGTCATTTTTAGAAAAAACATGGTTTGGCAATTGCAAAAACTTTAGTAGATGCCAAAAATGAAATTGTTTTTGCCAGGGTATACAACCCGGGTTCCAGTGATGTTAGAATTTATAGACACACTCATATTGCATTGTTTACTCCTGTTTGTAGAATAGGACCTGTAGTAAATTTAAATGATGATTTATCTGTTTCTGAAATTGATATCAATGTAAATGGGGATAGTTTTGAATCTATGTCTGAACATTTGAAACAAGTATTTACTACTGGTTGTAAACATTTAAATGAAGAACAGAAAACTATGTTTGGCAGTTTCCTTAAAAGGAATGAAAAATGTTTTGCAAAACCAGGGGAGGTAGGAAGGACTAATTTAGGCACTCATAAAATAAAATTAAAAGATGAAACACCTATTAGGGAACCACCTAGGTGGATCCCTATGTACAAACGTCAAGCTTTGGAAGATGAAGTTAAGAATTTAGAAGAGAAGGGTTTGATTGAAAAATCATCTAGCCCCTGGTCTTCACAGGTGGTTATGGTACAGCAAAAAGACAAAAGTTGGCGCATGTGCATTGATTATAGGAAATTGAACGAAAAGACAGTCAAAGACGCTTATCCTTTGACTCGAATTGACGAAAACCTTGACGCTCTAGATGGCGCGGATTGGTTTACGTCCCTTGATCTTGATATGGCCTATCATCAAGTGCCTATGCCACGGAAGATAAGGAGAAAACAGCTTTTGCAACTCCAAGGGGAGGGTTGTACCAGTTCACTACTGTGCCCTTTGGTTTGTGTAATGCGGCAAGTACTTTTGAAAGAATTATAGAGAAAACACTAGCAGGGCTACAGTGGAGAATAGCCGTTCTGTATTTGGAAGATATAGTCGTCTTTGGAAAATCTTTTGACAGTCACCTTTTAAATCTTCAAAAAGTTTTTTACCGTTTAACTGAAGCAGGTCTAAAATTGAAACCAAAGAAATGCTACATGTTACAAAAAGAAATATCATTTTTGGGCCATATTGTGTCAAAAGAGGGAATTAGAACGAATCCAGCTAAAGTAGCTGCAGTCAGAGATATGAAAAGACCCGTGACAGTTACACAGGTGCGCAGTTTTCTAGGTTTGGCTTCCTATTAACGGAAATTTATCAA
The DNA here is from genome assembly GCA_028566455.1 of Botula fusca. NCBI lineage: Eukaryota > Metazoa > Mollusca > Bivalvia > Mytilida > Modiolidae > Botula > Botula fusca. The sequence continues at coordinate 4,661 of JAOXYH010016637.1, read as the reverse complement.
AGATTTTTCGAAAATAGCAAAATCATTGTTTGATCTCACGAAAAGGCCAAAAAGTTTGTTTGGGATGAAAATTGTGAAAAGTCATTTCAAGAATTAAAATTGAAATTAACTTCGGCACCTATTTTAGCATATCCGCAGGCGGAAGGGTCCGAGTTCATACTGGATACTGATGCCAGCGCATACGCTCTAGGTGGGGCTTTATCACAAGTTCAGGACGGTAAAGAACGAGTGATTGCATACGGAAGTCGAACCTTAGATAAACTTGAGCGCAATTATTGTGTCACGAGAAAAGAAATGCTTGCAGTTGTTTATTTCACAAAATATTTTAAATATTATTTGTTAGGTAGGAAATTTATTGTTAGAACAGATCACGGTTCCTTAAGATGCTTACAAAATTTTAGGGAACCAGATGGTCAAGTACATAGATGGATACAACAGTTAAGTCAATTTCACATGAAAATAGAACATCGTCCGGGAAATAAACATGGAAATGCAGACGCCATGTCCCGATTGAAAACTGCAAGCGGCGATGTTTGTAAGCAATGTGAAATGCCTTGGGAATATAAATATGATGGCCCAAAGATCGAAATTCAGAATATGAAAGAAGGAGATACCAAAAACTTAGTGCAAAATGTCTCTGATTCTGAAGATGACACAAATGCAGATATGGAGATCTTTGGTCCTGTACTGGCACCTAACACCACTGTAAGTGGAGATTTGCCGGATCAAGACGCTCCAATAATTAGGAGGGGAAGGAAGCCTAACCGACCAAAACCTGCTAAGCAAAAGCAAAAACCCGATCTTGAATTTTCTAATGAAAATTTTCGGAAAACACAAGACAATGATAAAATTTTAAGTAAAATTTTAAAATTTAAATTGGACAATTCAAAACCAAACTGGGCTGAAATTAGTCATGAAAGTTCTGAATTAAAATCGTGCATAGGTAAATGGGACACTTTAGAAATTAAAAATGAAGTTTTGTATATGTATTGGGAGGATAGCAATAATCGGAAAAGATGGAAAATTTGTATCCCTAAGTCACATGTTCACAGTATTTTATGGTTCATACATGATGCTAAAACATCGGGTCATCTAGGAGTTAAGAAAACGTTAGAGAGAGCAAAATTATCACCATTCTATTTGCAAAATATGCAGAAAACGGTTAAACAGTATGTGGAACAATGTGATATTTGTGGAGAACGGAAAAATCCGTTGAATAAAAAACGGCATTATTTGAAATCCTATGTAGTAGACGAGCCATTCGAACGCATTGCTTCTGATAAAGCAGGTCCATTTCCTTTAACGGACGATACAAATCGCTATATATTAATAGTAGGGGACTATTTTTCCAAACTTACAGAGGCTTACCCATTGCCGGATATTCAGGCAGAAACGGTAGCCAATGTAATATTTAGAGGCTGGATCAAAAGATACGGTTGTCCCCGGGAGATTCATACTGACCAGGGAAAAACAATAGGAAAGTACTTTGTTCAAAGAATTATGCAAATTACTGGAAATTAGTAAATCTAGAACAACACCTTTACACCCTAGGTCGGATGGCATGGTAGAAAGAATGAACAGAAGTATAAATGATATGTTGTCTAAATATATCAAGTCAAATCAAAAAGATTGGGACGATCTTTTAGATTTTATGACCATGGCGTATAATGCTACTCCACATGAAAGCACTGGTTTTAGTCGGTACAAAATTATTTATGGCAGAGAAATGAATTTTCCCATTTGTATCATGACGGAAAATTTAGATGAAAATGAGCAAGAACCGAGGTTTGCGTCTGAATATGTGCAAAATCTTGAAAATCAGATTCGGGAAGCTCATGATGTAACACGGCTTCATTTAAAATTATCAGCAAAAAGGCAGAAATTTTTGTACAATTCAAATGTAAAAAGATACACTTATGAAAAATGATATTTAGTTTGGCGAAATCAAAAGAAAAATGTTAATTAAAAATTTCAATACACTGGACAGGACCATGGGTTATTGTTGAAAAATTAAATGAAGTTATCTTTAAAATTCAACACTCAAAAAAGTCTATTCCGGTAATTATTCACAGAGATAATTTAAAACCATACAAAGGTCCTAAAAAGGCAAAATGGTTTATTTCTGAATTTGACAAGTCAAATATTGAATTTCCTGATATTTCTAATTTTGAAAATTTTAATGAATCAAATAATAATTTTGAGCGTAGTTATTTTTCAGATGCTGCAGAAGAACCACCAAACCAGGTCAATCACCCAGATGTCGAATTGGAGAATGATGTGCTACCCGGGCGTGGGAATCAAAACACAGAGGTCGAAGATCAAAGTCAACCTCCAACCGGGCATACTGATGATAATGTAATTTCTAAAAATATCCAAAGCCCGAGTTTTACACGGGCACCGGATCAGATATTACATAAATCGGACATGCGCAATCCCCGCATTACGCATTCAAAACAAAAGCACGTTGACACCAGAATTACGAGAGCAGGACGAATATACGAACGCGATTGGAATACAGGGATTTTGTTGATTATTTACACATGGCTGACAAAAGTGGGGAAGAGTTTGTTTGCTCTGACTGTGGACAGTCATACCGTAATAGACGGAATCTATTAAGGCACAGGAATCAAGTGCATGAACAGAATGTGCGATATGTAGAATGTGGCATTTGTGACAGACAATATTTCAGAAGGGAATATTTGGTGGTGCATTTGGAATGCATGCACAGAATGAACAATGAGCAGGCTAGAGCCGAGGCAAGACAGAGTCCATGGCGGGAAGCCCCTGGAACTGAGTTACGTAGTACCCCAGCTGCGAAGAAGAAAAAAATGAGTGTAACTGTGACAAATGAGCAAGAGCCCAGTGTCTCTGGAGCTGCTCATGGAGAAGACTCGTGTGAAGAGAAGGAGATGGAATCATCTGTTGTAGAGTATATCGACTGGGGATAGTTTAAAGAAGCTGATTATGTAGAACTACACTGCGACAGCAATGAGTTCGATTGTGAAATTCAGAACATTGACGTAAGTGAACTTTCAAATTCTGATGAACAACAAGGATGCTTAGTAGAAGATGAGTATGTGGAACTTCATTCCGATAGCTGCGTAGCCTCAGTAGCAAGCGTATCTGAAGGACCGTCTGGAATGGACCAGAGGCTGATGGACGATATTCTGGATATGTAAGAAAACAATGGTACACCTTTTATAATATCTTCCTCTGATGATGATGATGATGACGATATTGTAGTTTATAATTCAGACTCTGACTTAACCGTAGAATATAGTTCGGAACCTGAAGAAGAGGTGCAAACAGAAAGTGTTACTCTGAAACTGACTGTAAAAAGAACATTTAAAAATTGGAAACTGACCACTGAGGAGAAGTCCGAAGAATTTTCAGGACAGTCAAAGGACTTAGATACCTTCTTAAGGAAAATGAATGACATTCTAGAGAAGAAAATTAAAGAGAGAGAAAACCAAAAAGACCAGTAAATTGGAATCTAAATGACAATATGAAAATTCAGTGTTTGTTAGGACAGTCTCAAATTCAGTATTGATTATTGTTAAATTTTTCATAAAAATCCATGTTGTTATTTTTTTTTAAAGTTTGCAGATATGTTATATATATATATTTTTTTTGGGAAAAAGTTTATATTTCTAGTCAAAAGTAATAATCTTTTATTGAATGTTAAAAAAAAATATGAATCAATCTGAAATTTGCAACTATTTTCTAACTTTTGTGATGACTGTTGTTAGATATAAAAGATAAAGCATTGCTTGTGAGATTCTTTTCTTTTGTTAAAGTATAAGATATTTTAAGGGATTACATATAGCTTTCCAGTATTAGGTGTAGTGTATATATTTGATGTGTTTTCATGTTTATATTTTATTGTTAAAGTACATATGACAGAGTGTTATAATTGTTTTTGTTTTTTTACTGGTCAGTATTCAAAATGTAATGATAACATATGTATTCAGTTTTTAAAATTTAATTTTTTTTACTTTAAAAATAGCACAAAATAAATGTTAACAGTTTTTAAAAAAAATGTTTTATTTCATAGTTTAAGAGTTGAGTTAATTTCGATTAAAACTGATTCTAATATTTTGGTTTAACTTTAATTTTGTTATTTGTTATATTGACAAAGCAGGCAATTCTTATTTGCAATTTCAATAAGTGTTTGTTCATTATTATTATTGTTAGTTTAGCGTACATGTACATGCAAATATATGACTTTATTATACGTATTATATTTACATGTTTATTTTACAATTTTAAGGTGCTTTGCTTATGATTAGTGACAACGGTGAAAGTTAAAATACTTTAAAGTACATATGAACTTTCAAAATAGTTCATTATCATTTGCTTTTGTTTTTCATCTTATCTCATTAACGTTGTTAAATTTTGATGCTAAAGTAACTTGAAAAAAAAAATTAAAAAGTTTCATATTATTATTATAGCATTTGATAAAATAATTTTACATTTGATTAGCAATTTATTGAAAGATCCGTTAACAGTATTATTGAGTATTTGATATGTTTTTATATGCATTTTTATGCCAGAGTACCTCTTTGAGTATTATTGTTTTATGACATATTTGTATAGTGCTGATTGATATTATGACATAGCTAGTTATGGTTACAAAAGTAAAATTTGTTTCATAATTGAGT
>JAOXYH010016527.1:0-11924 GCA_028566455.1 Botula fusca | reverse complement strand
TAAATTCTATTCATTGGTTTAGGAGGAGTTGTCGCCACAAAATGGGTACCCCATGGCGGACGGACGAACGGACGGACGGACAGACACCATGATCACTATATACCGCCCGCTAAAGCGGGGGGTATAAAAATATCAATTGCCGTCCTGGGGGTGGGGGACATACTTTTTCTGGAACAGCCCTAACTGAAATAACACAATTTCTATAGAATACAGTTTTTTAAATATCATGAATAAACAATTACAAGCAAAGAACATACACATGCTTTGAAATATAGAATATTATGTAGCAAGAAGTAATGGAAATTATCAAGTATCTGGTGCCCAACATGGACATTTTTTATTCAATCACCTGAGTCATTAATTTGTCATGAGGCAGCTGATTGGCCCATCTTGTAAATCTCTCCATAGACCCTTCTGGTTCTCCGTGAAACTTAGATCCTACAACCTGAAATGTACAATTAATCATACGCATTTTTCTAGCTCAGTAAAATGGTATTTCTGTTTGGCAAGCAAACCTAAAGTAAATGTGAACATCATGTCAAACATTGTGACATATGTGATAAGATAAAAGAAAATCAACATCATGTCCCACAAAGCTGTGGTGCAAGTTTCTTGTCAAGAGAGATCAGCAGGATGATAAAGTCTTCCAGGAAGTAAGATAAATTCAGGTAACTGTTCTGATCATCAGTCTGTATTGACTAAAGACTACAGGTGTGATTTCTTAAAATGATGTCTCGTACAGAGATTTTCATTAAATGATACATATCCATAGTTGTGAATCCCTGTCTCCCTAAATGCAGAATTTGTCTACTAACAATGTGGAAAGTGATAAATGGAGAGACCACAAAAAAAAAAAAACAAACAAACAAACAAAACAAAAACATACTTTTGTCTAGGTTTTGTCTTGTTACCATTATTATGATGCTAGGACTACTTATCTTCTCCTATACCAAAAGTAATAAATATTTATATAAAGCTTTGAAATATCCAATGATGTCCAAATTGGTAAAGTTATTCAAAACAATTCCCCCAATAGGTTCACTGAACACAAAGAGTTATTTTCAGCTGTCTTACACACAAACAGACTATATTTTATGATGAAAAGCTGCTCTCTATGAATTAAACAAGCTGAGCTTATTATTACATTTTCATCTGATGATTTGATAAGTGTTTTTTAACTGATGAAACTGTGATAAATGAGAAGTTTGGAGGAGCTCAGGCCAAATTATACACAGAAACTGTTAGCCAACATATTGTTATAATTTCCATCACTTCTTCCATTCACTTAATAGCAACTCTACTATCAAGAAATCAATGAACATCAAGCCTCACATATGCCTACTACATACCACATTTTTTTGTGACACTGCAGCTTGGTACTGTTTACAAAGTCTGTCCTTGTGCATAACATCATCCTATCAATAAACAGAAATTAACACGATTAATAAATTAAACAAAGTTTGTAATGAATGTCAACCTTCCTCAGCTGTACTGAAATCTGCTAAGGCTGCTACCAATGAATATAAATGGGGTAGCTTTCCTTCCCCCCTGACTCATACTTCCCTCTCCCTTGACTCCTGCTTGCCTCACCCCTACTCCCAGTTCCCACCTCCCTAACTCCTGGTTCCTTCCCATGCCCCCACTCCCAGGCTCCTGAACCCACTCAGTTTTATTTGGAAGGTTTCAACCTTTCAGAGGTTAGCATGTATAATACACAGGCAAGGTTTCACTACCTTTTCTTTTTTCATGTCTACTCTTGGTTTATTTTACTTCATACATGTACATGTACACATACTTACAACATCAAGAAAACACAGAAACTTCCCACTACTCTTCTCTATAGCTCTGTTCCTTGCATAGCCAACTACAAGTCAAAGTTCGAAGGAATTAGGTTTATGTTATCCAAATGATGACGGAACTGTTTATAAATAATTTTTCATGAAAGAAAATTTACTTTTCTGAACTATAACTATCCTCCCATGATTTTTTAAATTTCTTGAATGATATTTTACTGGAATATATATATTCAAATGCCAGAATGTTGGTAAGACAATTTTGCTTCTTTGATTAGTTGGAGGTACCATGTCAACGTGTTCTGACATTATGATGAATAATGAATCACATTGAAATATTTTCTGCTGTGATAAGAATTACCTCCCCTTGGTGTTTGTTCAAAGTTCAATATTTCTGTCTAAAAACTGTGTCCTCCATTTTTCTATAACTTCAACAGAATCATCCTGAAAAAGTTTCTAAGACATTTAACCACTCTTTATACAGCTCCAAAATGGACAGATTTCAAAATCTGGAACAAGATCATGACCGGTTTTCCTACATTCTGTACTAACAACAGTTCCAGAAATACTTTATCATCACCCATCAAATTAAATTAATATTTTTTCAAAAAGGAATACTTTTATTACATTGATAATTTTTGCATTACAAATTCTGTTATACCCATAGGTACCACACAACCCCCTCCCCTCTTAAAGTGTGTTTAATTTTTGAACCAGCTCTAATGTGTATATCTGGAGCATATTAATGTAAGAAATTAAATCTGACCCCATAATATGGCTGAAACATTGCCAATGTCAGGGTTAAACACTAATCTATCAATCATTACAAACACATTGCATATACATGTTATACAACAAAATACATCTTCATGTACTATAAATGCTGTAGTGTGAGTGTGTTTTGTATTGTTTTTTTCAGTCAAAATTACTGCTCAAACCAGATCAGGGGACCATCTTAAACTTGCAATGAGACGAAGGGTTTAAGTTCATTTTTCAATGCCTAAGTGTGACTTGTGACTTTAAACTTAACAGCTATAAAAACCCTGTTCCATTTGCAGTTGGTATTTTATATTGTGATTCTGAGTTAGGAACAACTATCCAATATTATTTCTCTCTCATATAATTACATTATTGAAGAACATGTGATAAAGTTCAGCTTAAAATTGTCCTTTAAAAATCTTTACTGATAACGAGAGTTACATGTATACCTACCTCACTGCCATCATTGTATATACAGAATTGAAATTTCTCTGTGAAGGTTTGATTAACAATGGACTGAAAACATTCATTTATCCACTGTGATCCATTGTGAACAGGAATTATCACAGACTGAAAAACAAAGTAACATTCATTTATCCACTGTGATCCATTGTGAACAGGAATTATCACAGACTGAAAAACAAAGTAACATTCTGTTTCCAATGGGATCCATTGTGAACAGGAATTATCATAGACTGAAAAACAAAGTAAACATTCTGTATCCGCTGTGATCCATTGTGAACAGGAATTATCATAGACTGAAAAACAAAGTAAACTTTCTGTATCCGCTGTGATCCATTGTGAACAGGAATTATCACAGACTGAAAAACAAAGTAAACATTCTGTATCCACTGTGATCCATTGTGAACAGGAATCATCACAGAATGAAAAACAAAGTAAACATTCTGTATCCACTGTGATCCATTGTGAACAGGAAATATCACAGATAATACATAACTAATATTTCCCTATAACCTAATGACAATATAGCCATAGTTACAAATCAAGGAAGGTAATAGAGAGCAAATTGGAAAGTGGTCAATTAAGCTTTCAAGAGATATGTTTTATGTATATCTTAAATATTTTTAAAATGACAATATCTCCCTGTAGTGTGGTCCGACATTGATCAAGTAACTGAACCACTGTCAGTTACTAACAAGAGTGGTTTTACATCTTTTTCAGGCATTGTTCTTTTACTCCCAGCTCAAAATCAGAGGTCCCTGTCCACAGTGAGAAAGCCCTGTGTTCACACTGTAAGAAATTATTGGGATTTACTTTGACTTTTAACATTGTATTTCTTCTTTCGAGTTTATGCCCACTGTGAGCAAAGGGTCATGCTTGCTATTCGCATGTATTCACTACCCATGCACAAACACATTGTGCTGGAGGCAGGAAATTTAAGAATATTAAGTCGACTTACTATCAACATTCGATCGGGATGGGGAACAGTAGAATTGGAAACCAGTTAAGGATAATATAAAATCCAATATGTATTGAGGATCATACATGAGTGAAATCCGTGACTGACACTCAGAAAAGGAAATTCACTAACTGAAAGGCAATAGGTGTTTATGCTATCCAAAAGTGGACTCGGTTGTATCTGTAGTTCCTCGACCGATATGATGACCGGGCTGGCAAACTCTTTGAATACATATACCTATACTCTATAGTTCAGTGAACTGAAACGGCCGATCGGAACACGAAATATCACTATTATGCATGTCTGAGGGGAGAAAGAGGGGGTCTCGACACGAATCACGAAAAATTATTTACACCCATCACGAATCACATTGTGACAAATTTTGCAAATTTTTTATCACGGACAACTTTTTGCCAAAAATCGCAATCACGGATCATGGACTACCTCAATAACAATTCACGTTGATTAAAATATATTATTCATGCACATTTTTACAAAGGACGTCTAGGGCCATGGTAATGGGCAATCGCATATAGCATGGCTAGCCATGTAATGTCGTGTATATGCTGCATGGGCGGAGCTTAACTTTTTTGTATCCGGCCTTGTATATGCCGTGTTGGCGGGGCTTAATTTTGGTCATGTGGCATTCAGAGGAATAACTAGAAGTCAAAACAGGGGCTTTTGGAAGGGCCCTGCAAGAGCAATAAATCCAATAAAAATTCTTCTACATGGCTCATTTCGAATTTAATCACGATATTGCCCAAATACACCTTCCATATAAATTTGGTTGAAATCCGTTGAGAAATGTAGAATTGACAGCAATAACTCCCACAAAACTTATTCAGCAGTGCTCATTTTCGAACTCGATCAAGGTATTGTCCATATAAACCTTCTACATAAATTTGGTTGAAATCTGTTAAAAAATGTAGAATAGCGAGCCGGCTGACAACAATTATTGACGGATAGACGGACGGACAGACAGACGGACGGACGCAGTGAAAACTATAGGGTCCCACATCATACAATAACAATTATGCTGTGATATCCATGTTATATGCGAATATATGTCCGATGGTTAGAAGGTATAATGCACTCCCACTAGGAGTCGTGCATTATGCCTTCTTACCATCGTACATGGATATTACAGTATTATTGTATAAATAAATTATTAGGTTGTTGTATTTAACGCATCTGCTGTTTGTATTCTGGTCTTCTGACAGTCGGTGGCCAGAGAAGCATTTGCCACATGTGCAACGTCTACCAGGGCCCTAGCTGAGACATAGACTGTGGATGTGCTACTTGAGGAAAAACAGTGCGATCAAATGATCTTTTTCACTTAGGATCATGACAGTTTTAAAGGGGATGTCTCTCAAAAAAAGGGTCGATCCCTGGAGTCTCCCTCTGGACTCTCTTGATCCACCTTTGTTTTTTATTTGATCTGATTATGCATGTTTTAAGTCGGACAGGAAATGCTATCGACGGAGCCAGGCTGTGTTTTAACCTTTTAATAAAAGTTTTACATACTTACTTATACTATACACGTTTTAAAGAATCTTGAAAAAAAATAAAGCAACTTTTATTGGGGTTCGTGTTCCAACTTATACTGTTTTGTCTTGGTCTTTTCTGTCTAGCTTGACTTTCAGATCTGTTTGAACAGAGACATATAAAAACAAGGCTTTTTATACGTCTCTGGTCGAAATGACTCTTCTGAAGATGATTATATCTTGTTATTTTTTGTTAAACTTGGGCAATAGTAAAATTACTAAATAGAATTTTTAATAATTTAATTCTAATTTAAATAGAATTTTTAATAAGTTTCTACAGGTGCACATATTATACATGAATCTCAGATTGGATTTACAAGAAAAGCTAAAAGCGCAGATTATATGAATAAGTGTTGTAGTCTAAAAATAATAAATTGTTTGTCTGCTTTGTTGATTTCCAGTAAGCTTTTAATACTATTCTACATTCAGGGATCAAAAATAAACTTCTCAACATTGGTGTTGGAACAATGTTCTATAATATTGTAGAGAATATGTGTTAAGATTCAAAATCAGATAAGTAACTTTTGCCGCTAATTTAAGTGTAAAGCAAGGGGACAATTTGAGTCCACGTTTATTTAAAATGTTTATAAATGATCTTTCTGTTTTTCTGGTTCAACTGATCCGGTTTACTGTTACTGCAAAAAAATTACACTATCTCACATATGCCGATGATATTATATTATTATCCAAATTTGCTAAAGGATTACAGGAAAAACTTGATATTCTTGATAGATACTGTCAAGACTGGTATCTCAGTGTGAATAAAATAAACCAAGATTCTTATTTTCAACACGACAATTAGACACATCTCATAATTATGAGAAAATAAGTCATAATTATGGAAACTTACGCATAATTATGAGTTAATAGGTCATAGTTATGAGAAATGTTCTAATAATTGTGAGAAGACGTCTCATATTAATGAGAAAATAAGTCATAACTGTGAGACAACATCTCATAATTATGAGAAAATAAGTCATGGGAATTAGATAATATCTCATAAACGAGAAAAAGTCATCATTATGAGGGACTTCCTGTAATAATGAGAAACTTTCAAATAATTATTAGATGATATCTCATAATTATGAGTTTATAAGTCATAATTATGAAAACTTTATTATCTCATAATTATTACTTACTTTCTAACTATGAGAAAACATCTCATAATTATCATCTCATCTCATTAGAAAAAGTAATAATTATGAGATACTTTCTCATATATATGAGAAAAAAGTCATAATTATCAGAACTTTATTATAATTATGAAATGATATCTCATAAATATGAGATAAGTCATAATTATGAGAAACTTTATTGACTTATTTTCTCTTAAATATCACCGGATGTCTTCTTATAATTGTGACTTCTCATAACTATGAAGTTTCTCGTAACAATGATAAGTTTCTCATTATTATGGCTTATTTTCTCATTAATGTGTGAGGTCATTACCATCTCATAATTATGAGAAAATTTCTCATAATAATGACTTATTTTCTCATAATTATGAGATATTATCTCGCAACTTATTTATCAGAAAGTTTCTCATAATTATGACTTATTTTCTCATAATCATGACTTCTTATATTGTAATATGACTTATTTTTTCATAATTATGAAAAAATTCTCATGTTTTTGACTTATTTTCTCATAATTATGAGATATTATCTCACAATTTATATGAGTTTTTTTCTGGTGGAAGGAATACGCTTCCGTACTGTTTGAACTTATATGTTTTGTTTTGTTTTGTTTGCACAATATACACATGCTTCTTATAATCATCCCATGATTGGCAATATTCTTATTTTATACAATGTATATAAATCTGTAATATATAACCTTTTAAAGTTTCTAACTTCAGTATAAGTGAGATCTATAATCAGTATGTTATTGAAAGAAGAAAAAAGCGGTTTAAATAATCTAAAGATTTCAATCAATTATATCCAATACACCATGTAAGTGAATTTTTAAAATCACTTTTGGCAGACGACAAATTGGTCACGTGGTTGGTAGTTGAACCGTGTTGTTTACACTTGCGTGATTACGCGTGTCGTCCCTTACGACTATTGGTTCATGACTTCATGTTCAACCACTTGTCACTCGTACCGAGTAAACACTATCTGATATGTCAAAACATCTTTAACGTAAACCCGACAAGGCCAATAGTGCACAAAGATGGCCTCAGTTCGGACTATCATCTGGATTATTTTCACATTTTATATCATTTTATTTGTCAGTGCACAGAATATTTGTTACAAGTGTGAATGTACAATAGGGTAAGTAAACATACCTTTAATTTTCTGCACTGATAGCAGCATTAATGTGAAAGTTTTTAATTAATGTGACAAGATGGAAATACCGAATTTGTTATAAACATTTCCTTGTTTTTATTTTTTTATGTAGGACTCGAGCAGTGGAAAACGTACTCAGATATTCTTGAAGTCAGTTAAATTCATGTTTTTATTCGTCTTGCATTTATTTCATGGCGATTGTTTTTTTTTCTCAAATATATGTTTTTACATATGAACCGAGACACTCATAATTAAAGTGATAATATTAAAGTCTCAATTATTTTACTTATAATATAATTTTATTTGAAAACGACTGATGCTCTTAGATAATTTTTTAAAGAGACTTTAGTTATAACAAATTCTTACTACGTGTACACTGAGGGGTATTTCATGAAATATTAGAATTAAAAATGTACCCATACCATGCTATAACTTGCAACCTCGTTTTTCTCATTTGTTCAAAATTTTTGGGTTTTCCTAATTTTTACCCGTTTTTCATAATTATCTGAACCAGGAGTTAAGCCTTGTTTACTATCCAGCCCAAATGAGCCACTATCCACTATATATAATATTCGTGTTATATATGTGGATAGTGGCTCGGACTGGATAGTAAACAAGCCCATCTCCTGGTTCAAATACTAGTAACTTATGAAAAACGCATAAAATTTAGGAAAAAAAAACTTTTGAAAAAAATCGAAAAAGGGAGCCTAGTACCTGTGCGTTTTCCCCTAGTTTTAGGGGAACATATACTACATCCGAACACCAAGTACCAATTCTCACATTACTCGTGCAATATGCAGCCAAGCAACTATATTTCTGCCCCGAAAAGATACCCCGAAGCAATACCGTGATGCCAAAACAAAACTGAGCATCCCTCCCGACGTGTACATGGCCTACATGTTTACATTACATGTATATGCATAGATATATTTAAAATATATTTAAAATTTTTCATATCTAAATATGAAGTGCTGGAACAGCAACAAGATTTTTGATCTCCTGTATATTGTGCCTTGCATAAATTGGTAATAAAAAGTAGTTAGGCATGAAATTGAATGGATGAGCTGAAATCTTTAATAAAAAGCACCCATTCTTCTTTCCGCAACATTAAGCCTAGATAAGTAACAACAAAATACTTCATTCAAAGAGATGCAAATTTGTTCAAACCACTTTGTAAAATTTATAAACTAAAATATTGTGGTGTGGTAGTATTTGCGAAATAACCGTGGTCAGCGACGTATGTTTGCTAATAGTCTTGAAATAACTGCTACAGACTTGTATTGCCACTTAAAGTCACGTCGTAAACTTTTCAAGACCAACTCGAACCAAAGGTGCTTATGTCAGTCGACTGATGCAATCAGAAAACGACACATTATTGCTGTTTTACATATTTCTCAACCACGGGACTAATATTTCAAACAATTTTTGAAAAGGGGGAGGTGCAAAATTGTCCTGTACATCGCACATTTGAAACGTACTTGTATTGCCAAGTGGTGGTATTTCCAAACTCGACAAATGCTGTAAAAAGTATTTATCTTTTCATGCTTTCTATAATGTATTCGGTCTTCCTTCTAAATTTCAATACCGACTTCACATTTGAAACGTACTCCGATTTTAAGTATAGAAAAATATATACAATAAATGTAAATAATTTAGCACTTCAATGGAGAAAAGTAATACTATTGATAATCTAATAATAATTATTTGCTTAATTAAACAATCTGAACTACATGGCACGTGAGTAGCCTTTCATGAATAAAGGACGATAGAGGTCTAACAAATTTGAAGGTCTTCATGAATCATTCTTTATGAAAGCAAATAGATTGAACCACTGAAAAGAACAAGACAAAAACATGCCATATCTGTGGTGAAATTGAGAAGGACATTTAAAGGAAAGTTTCAAACACTTCCATTATTGTCTAGTGATAAGATATAATAATAAAAAAACACGAAACCTTCTTTTATTAGCTGTTCTTGTTATTGATATGACTAAGGTATCAGGTTTTCACGATAAAAAATAACGCTGACCACCCAGGGTATCTGAACAACAATACATAAATCATTACCGTATTATACTCGAAATATTTGCAAGAAAAACTGGAATTGAAGTTCTTATATTGCTCTAGGCCTATGCTATAGTCTACTCGTAAAGTGTTATGGGTCTTTAAAATGTAATCCGCTTGTAAAAATAACGAATTTAAGGGATTGATTGAATAAAGTTCGGGATATTGATGTAATTTTGTTAAAACCGTCATTATCTAGGATTTAAGAGTAGAAAGAAAGAGATAGTGAATTGTAAGAATTTATTTAAAACTCCCCGACGACCGAGGAATACGGGAATATAAAGCGTTCTTCTGTGCTTAGGCTATATCTAATTTATTTTTCTCAGCAGGGAATTTAAGCACGAGTCCAGGATTTCGTTATCATGTAAACTTTGTCTCTAATGTTATCATTTGGTGTCACTCCAGTCAAATGACATTTCCGTATCTAGCCTAGTACTTAAGTTACTGACGAATCTTGTACACAGACAAAGTAATAATTTACTTTTCACTTTCAATAATCCTAGCTTTCCGTCTGCAAGGCACAACATAATGACCAATACCATGTGGTTGACCACGTTTTGGCAGACCATATGCTATCTGGTCCTATGAACATGTTGACCTTTATACCATGGTCATTTGTAACCCTTATACCCGAATCGTCTTGTCCCATCGAATCAAAATACACGGTCTGTATTTCGATAAGACTTCTTGCAGAAAAACTTCGGTTGTTGAAAGGTATAATCCAAAAATGGGCCATATTAGGCTAATTTGGAGATCGTGTCATCCACGTGTCACCGAAAAATGACGGATGAGAGGATTTAATTTTTATTTTTTGGTTGACTTTCTAAAAAAATGGTTGGACTTTAAAGAAAACTCTTTTTGTGAAAAAAAAATGAAATGAAGGGGAAAAAATGATAGGGGATGATAATCAAAAGAGTAAGTAAGTATAAGTAAATTTTATTGATTTCAAGACCAAACAATGATCAATCATCAGTGAACATATATACATTTGTATTAAATACAAAAAACAGATTGCAATACAAATGTCATTCGAAATTAACTTTAACTGCCTTAAATTTATAAAACATTTGACTTGCACATTATGCTTCACACATTCTCAACTTTAAGTGAACCACGTTTTCTTGGGTTTTCGTATGGACTTCCCATGTTCTTGTTTTAAAGACATGCAAGTATCAGCTACAAGCTGGCAACGACATATATATTCCAACGATAATTTTCGATCAGACCACTAGACACATGACGTCAGGCTGCAGAAGCATAGATCGAAGTGGCATGTCGATGTATTACATAAAATTTCCCCAGTTTTTGTTTGGACTATGTCGACATGTCATGTAAAAGGGTTAATGGCGAGATTTTTTTCACCAGATCGACTTACTTATCATCTTATCTTAAAAATCTCTTTTACAACATGTTTCCGTCACTCAGTTGGCCGTAATAACTGCTGGTATCTGTTTACTCGTATAATATAAGACCACTGTAGCTTATCACCCCGGCTGTGTGATGTTCCCGCGCTTTTGCAAACAACAAAAAGGTGCACTCGACTCGCAACCATACGGATAGTGCCGTCATATGACGTTAAACAGGTGGAGTTGATTAATACCTGAACGAGTGGAGCATCGTTGACATTTTCCCACCAGCGAGGTGTTCTCTACTGTCTAAAGATTGTTTTACAGAGTATTAATTATGTTCCTTCTCATAAAGGGATATTAAAGAATAACTTTAATGTTGTTAAATGCGTCCCAAATCTTTTTCTTTTTCAGAGAATACGCAACAGACTTTAGGGCAGTACGGACTGTTCAACCCGTCTGTAATGATGGTATCTTTAAGTGGTACAATATATATGGTGGAGGTCTCAGAATAGAATTTAAACCCGGATTCCCTGGTGATTTTCAATTATGTTTTATCTTGGAAGCAAACAATGTAAGAGTACAAGTTTCTGAAGAAATTCCAGGGGAAGCTTCTGCATCGGACAGAATATCAAAACCGCCAGCATTGAAAAAAATTATAGCAGCAGACGGCAAAACTCACGAGAAATGTCTGCAGTCATCGGGTGATAA
>JAOXYH010016417.1:0-11930 GCA_028566455.1 Botula fusca | reverse complement strand
TTTAAGAATATAACTGAAATTCTACAACTGTCATGTAATGTCAGGCTTTCACAATATGCATTACAAAGAAACATAAGAGATTCCTGCCAACAAAAAACTCCAAACAACAACACAACAAAGCCTGCATGAACAACTGAGTTCAGATGGGAAGTTCCTAGTTCATGTCCTACGAAAGACCAGTCGTTAATAAAGAGAACACAGAGGAAGGTCACTAAAAGTGAGATGAAAGAAAGGGTGTAAATCAAGGACGGAGATGAATGGTGAAGCCCTATTTGCAAGATTTATCATTTTTTTATATTTGGCTAAAACCTATTCAGGGCAAAACACCACAAGGCAACAAATCAAGTACATCAGCATATATTAAAGCAATAATAACTATCATTTAGTATGTCTTTGTCGTAAATAAAGCGACCGGGGCATTCAGTTTTGCCCCTGTCCATCCATCCGTTAAATTTTGGTGTTCGTTCAATAACTTAAGTTAGCCTTTGCTAATGAGAATAAACACGTTGAATGGCATGTCAGTTCATGTTTTTTATTCCAGACCATAAAATGAATGCAAATCCTTCATTCTGCTCATTGGTAGTATCTATGAAATAAACGTTTCCACTGTTAACATTCATATAGCATCGTTTCATGGTATAATAAATGTCCTGAATCATCCAGCTGTAGTGACAAACCAGATAACGAACAAGAAAGCTAGGTATAATGTTAAAATAACTGGAAGTGCAATTAACAGATATGTGATAACTAAAGCAATGAATTCTCTTTTTAATTTATTTCTTTTCATTATTTGATCGTGTTCTGCCTTTTCTCTTCGAAGATCCATGCAGTCGTCGTACATAAACATTATCATTCGCCATTTTTCTTGCATGGCTTCAAGGGTCTTCTGAACTCCGGTGTCGGCCATAACCTTTTCACAGATTTTCTCATATTCTTCGGGTTTAGTCCCAAACGGTTTATCGTCCGATGCATCGTCTTTAGATATTCTTCTCTGAAACAAAAACTATTCTAATTGTCTAATTTGACTTAAATTTTTTCATCTCACAAAAACTGAACCATCCTGCTTTTATTTGAAAGTCAGAATGTCGTATGTATATCTATTGGTTTCATTTGACAGCTTCCAACAGACATGTGTTGCTGTCATGAACAGCGGGAATCAGTTCTAAATTCACTGCAATTTACATCTCTGAAGATCGAAATTCTGTCTCCAATATTACTGAATTACTTTTCTTAAAATCGGAATACTGCATTAATTAATTTTGTTTCTGTTTCCGATTGATCAAAATTAGCTGTTGCAATAGACTGTCAACGATCAGAGGCTCACTACGGCTTTTATCAATTATCAAGAGAAAGGGAGATAGATTTGAATTGAATTTTTAAAGCAAAAAATTCTAATAATAAAAATTAAGTACAGATTCTGCTTTTAGATCTAACATCTTTAAATGCATATCATTTACATGCATTCATCTACTTCAGAAGCGAGGAAATACCTGTCATGTATATGAAAATTTGATTCGATGTTTAAAGGTGAGTTTCATCAAACTTCAAACGAAGGCGATAAACTGTTAATGACCTATTTACACAATATTTTTTATTTTAAGATGTAACCGACGTCATGTTTGACACAATAACATATCTGACCCATCGTATCACGCGTAGTACCTATTGCTTTGCCTGAAGCCATGTTTTGAGTAAGGCTAGAGGCTCATCTGAGCCCGTATCGTTTACATGTCTGACATTTGCACATCTTGGATGCATTCATACTTTCGAGTTGCGACTTATCTATTTTGTTCAGTTGGAATAATTAGAAATATTTAAACGCTTATAGAATACCTTAGTTCAAGCAATTTTTGAGAATCTGCCAATAAAAAACCATAGCGATCATATTATCAGGTGGGTCATCGGACATAAAAGAGTCATGGGGAAGCTGCTAACAAGGGTCAAATCTAAAATAAAATGTACATATGTAAAAACAAAATATAATAAAAGGTAAGAGAGAGAATGATGTTCTAAATTTTCAGCTTACAAGCCTTTAACAAAGGAAAGGACAGAGGTAGGCCTTTACGGATCTAAATGATTACCCAGACTGACAGTACTCATTTTGTATTATCATCAGACATAAATATTGGTAGACTATCCAAACTGCCCAGAATGTTGTAAATGTGTCAGTCAATTAAAAGCCATGGTCGTCCAGAATTTGTGTGGTCTGGTAAAGGACCGAACAAGAAATATCGTACCAAAGATTGGACAGTTTCTGAGAAAGAGTCGAAAATCTGTCACTCAGTCATAAGCTGAAAGTAAGCCGGGGTAATAGATATCTTTGGTATAGAGGAATACCTACCAAGGATGATTCAGACTGGCCAAATGGGTCTAGAGAAGTTAAATTTATGTCATCCAATCGGATGCAATGGCAGTTGTGTTGAAAATCGGGGTATTGGTCAGAATTTTATTTAGGACCATTCAGGGAACATTCCTACTAAGTTTTGTTCAAATTGGCCTATTGGATTCAGATACGCAAAGCCTCGAATAAAAAGTTTACGACAGAACGCCAAATGTTGGCAAGAAGGATCATCTTTCGTTGCTCCTCTGAAACCTTTGGCGAGGTGAAATAAAAGGATTAAAACAGTATGATATATTAATTACAATCAAAGAGTGTTCTTCATGTGCATGTATTATTTCCGCAATCTTCGGAATTGTGGTAGAACTGTAATCTGTGTACTAAAAGTGGATAGAACAGTGTTCCATGCCCTCTCCTCCACCTCTTGCCGCACAAGATGAAGAGGTAGAGCATTGCGTGTTGTGGGATGCCATAAGTTGCGTCATATTTTTTTCTAATCAAACAGCAAGATTACTATTCATTCAGCCAATCAATGTTAAACTTCTGTATGACTTTGAAAAAGGTCGGATTTAAAATGAAAGCTTTGGAATGCTAACACTGACTTTTTTCGATTTTCTAAGTCTGAAAGAATAACTACTATTAAAAGTCATTTTGGCCATTTTCGAACTGGGGAAGAGGCTGTCAGTGTTAAGCCTTTTTATAAACGGATTTAAAAAGTGCTAACGAAAATTTATAACATGGCATCCATTTTCGAACTTTCAGTATAAATTTGAAAAGAGATGTCTGCAAAATAAAAACACCAACCAAAGTGCTAACAATTCGGGAGGAAGAACTGACTGGCAGACACCCGATACCCGCGTTGTGGCGGGGGACAGTAATGTTTTTCCGATTGACAATGAAAATATAGGAATTTGTAATTTACCATGGTTACATCACTGAATATTCATCGGGCAAATTATTTAGTGCCTTTTGTCAGTCACTAGCCAATTTCTAATTTTTACACAGTTCAACTTGCTAAATGGAAATCAATTCTTGATATGATTTAAGAATTGATATCTCTGAAGATGTTGTTGAACTCTACGGTCGTATAAGAGTTTCGGGTGACGTCGACGACAACCAAAGACGATACAATATGATCCTTATACAACAAGACACAAGAATAATAATAATAATAATAATAATAATAAATGTGAAAAATTCGCATAAAAATTTTCACACAATTTTTTCCTCGACTAATCATTAAATCGGAAATAAATATAATTGTCTGCAGTCAATGATTTTCTTTCAAAATTCGTATAGACTTGAAGCAAGTCTTCCTTCCTTAAAAAGACAATACCTGTGTTTATTGTGAACTTCTGTTCTAGCAGTAATCATTTTTATACATATGAATTTTTCTAACAAGTCTGGAATTGATACTATGTATAAACAATATTGCTATATATATAATAGTCAAGTTTGAGAAAAATTGAGAAAAACATTAGACTTACTCGTATGGATGTTTTTCTGATAAGAACTCCAGATTCCGCTACTCCGAGTGGTTTTCTTTCCTTCGGAGCTTCTGTTGGAGATTTGTCCATTCTGACCTAGGATTACCTTGGTGATGCAATACTAACAAAAATTTCCCATTACTGCACCGTCTTATGAGTAGATCACTGCGGAATGATGTCTGTTCTACACATCAAAATGTATTAATATCAACATGCACACCGGTAACAACATGCACTCACCGATGAATACTACAAGATGCTGTAAATCCTTACATTTTCTTTGAGTGCATTTGTCCAGTTGTTTTAATAAAAGAACCTTTCCAATAATAGATTGGATTTGTGGTAATCAAGATTTTACGTACATGATGGTTATGCATTTGGAATAGATAACAGAATTCTATACAAACTCAACAGAGGTTAATTAGGGGTGCAGGAAAAGAGAAATATTTCTTGCTAACTATATGGCTTCCAACCTGAATTAGAAAAATGACATGAATGAATTAACACCTGAAATTTTCCAGATATATTTAATATAAAACCGCCAGCTGTCAATAAATTGTCCTGAATTCATTTATGAAAATGTCCAAATTAAAAGAAACATTCTTACAGCTTTTTTCTCACGGTTTTCCCCAAATAATCATGAAAAATACTGATTTTCTTTTCCGAAGAAACGGTTGGCTTTATATGAAATACATGTATACAGAGAAATTTCAGATGGTAACTAATTTATTATGGCCACCGAGTGTATTTTCTTAGTTCGACCATGTCGTGGTAGAGGAAACAGGAATGAACCTCTCGACTTTGTGCAAGAAACACGGGGAGATGGCAACTTCTTGTAATATGGGTATAGGAGTGTAAGTCACACAACACCCAAGCCATATATAGCCACATGATTAGGAAATCATTCCCGTTCATATATTGGTTATAAAATATCTTGACTCATTCCTATATCTATGCATTCAATACATGAACGACCTACCAACGTTATACAAAATTTATGAACGACCTACCAACGTTATACAAAATTTACAAAAAAGTAAGACCCTGTAACACATTCTTGTACGCATTTTCCGACCCTGTCATACAAACAATATACCCGACAGCTGAAAGAAACGACCCAATTCAGTGGCACGTCTATATTTAGGAGGTAGCCCTCATCCCATCCTACGCGGACTGGCAAATGGAGGTGATAGCACAGGTAGCTTTCTGAAACAAAAACATCCAGACGATCTGAATTGTTAAAATTCGATTAAATCACTTGTTAAATCTTATCTATCCCATCGCATGCCCCTGGCGGTAATTAATATAGGCAATAAATTGCTAATTGA
The DNA here is from genome assembly GCA_028566455.1 of Botula fusca. Classification (NCBI taxonomy): domain Eukaryota; kingdom Metazoa; phylum Mollusca; class Bivalvia; order Mytilida; family Modiolidae; genus Botula; species Botula fusca. The sequence goes on along the minus strand of JAOXYH010016417.1, from coordinate 6,777 downwards.
TTGAAGCAGATCGAACTGATCTTATTTGAACCAAAAAGATAAAGATAATGGATATATAATATACTGTATATATTATTGAAGGCTTTAATTTTAAAAGTCAGCAATTACTCATTTGTGCCCTTCACAGATGAATATTAGTTTGCAATGTCTGGTAACTAAAACTTGATAGTGTTTATTGTAACAATTTAAATGCAAATAGGTGATGGTCTAGACCTAATACATATATTTTATTTGAATATTGATTTGTAAATTATATCTTCTGTGCATTGCTTTATGCTGCGTTCACACATGCGTTTTGGCTAAGTATCGAATTACGTAATACGTGTGAACGCGACGTCAAAAACACTCCGATAACTGCGTGTTGTGACATAAATTTGATATTTCTTGGCCATATGTAACTTAATTTTCACTGCAAGGTAATACCATGGGATAACCAACTTATTTTCATGTTATACCATGGTATCTCATAGTTATACCATAAAATTTATGTTACATCACTTTCTCGGCAACATATTTGTTTTAAACTCACGCAGGCACTCGTGATGCATGGCGTTAATACTTAGTTGAAACATTTTCGATGCGCATTAATGATTTAATGACACGACACGCGTTTTCGATGCACATTCAATGTTGTCAACACGCATGTACCCAGCATGCTTAATTGTCTGTATTTCAAACTCCTGATGACTTGCATTTTTTTAACAGGATCTTAAATTTGACCTCACATCACCTGACTAGAGTACAACATGATTTCTAAACAGATGTATTAAATATTTGTACACGCTAACTGGCTTGTCATTTTCTCTTCATTAATTATATTTTTTTTCAAATTAAGTATATATTAAGTGTGAGAAAATGAAAGAAATTTGAGCAAATGAGGTGGAAAAAAGTAAAGCAAACCGAAAAAAAAAAAAGAGAAAATATCCGTTTTACAGTCACACACACTCTCTTATTTGATGAAGTTACATTTTAACAGGAAACATAAGCAATTAGAACATAATCAAACAGAAATTAACAACAGCAGTTGTTATACAACCGATAAAGATAACAAATAAAAGCAGCTCAGAATTCTTCTAAATGCATTCTCAGCTTGATATTTTTAAGCAATAATACCTGGTCAGCTGTATTTAAGATCTGTCACACTTGGTCTTATTCAACTTACATTTGCAAATGACTAACATGTTCAACAATTGAATAGCGAAACAAAATATTTTATTTAATAAATAAATAAATAAATAAATAAATAAATAAATAAATTAAAAAAAGCTTTCAAAAGGATTTGATGTTTTTTTTAAAACCATAACTGTTTTCACTTTTAAAGTTTTAAATTTCTATCACTGTCATAACTCTCAAGGTCTTGGAGTAAAATCTGGTGTCTCCCACTAGAACAGTTACTGAAGACATCTTTATCCAGTCAATTTTTTTTAACAATTTAAATAAAGTATCGTCTTTAGTCCACTTGGTTTATAATAATACGATTGAAGATTAACCATTAAAAAGTGTATTGGTGACATTTAACTTGGCCTGTAACAAATCTGGCAAAAAAAAAACCAGTAAACAAAGAAACAACCAAACCAAAACAAAAACAAAAAAACGAGGCTTCAAGGAACATGTGTTACTTACCTGGTATGTATGCCTTATTCTGACTAATTTTTTTATTGTCCAATCAATAGAAATCATTTAACACAATACCCAAAGCGACAAAATTTAGGAAAAAATCACCATCTGTTCCAATTGGGTATTTATTTAAAAAAAAAATATTAGTGTTTCAATTACATGTATGCTGTTTTATTGCAAAAGTCATGTAATCACACATTAATTTTGAAATTTTTATCCAGCTTTAGATTTAGGACAAGTTTGGTAAAAACTTTAAGCACAACTAATAACGTATGCAAAACACAAAATAATTATTCTTCTACAAGTCTATTTTCAGTCCATTATGGCATAAAATAAAGTGGTTTTCCTGAAATGTGTTTACAAAGCTTAATTGTCCTTGCATCCACTTTAAACACATAAAAGCAAACCAGCTTTAGCCATTAAAAAAAAATCAGAAATGATTTCAATACTGAGTAAAGGCGTGATTCATTTTGGCTAAACAGACAAGAAGACTTCGAATTGATTTGTTTGCTGTATATTATCGTTTATTTGCATAATTGTCAAAATCAACAAAAAGTTCAAAGTTGACCAATTCCTTGCAAGGAAGTTCATGGAAACATTTTAATTTCTTTGGTTTTCTGCAGGTTTTGGGGATACATTCAATTTCCTGAAAGGCACTTGTAAAGACATTCCGCGTGAATATTCTATTAGTTCTTTCTTTTCGCACTTGTATATGCTTCACCCTTCGTATTCTCCGTATCATTAGAGCTGTTTCGATAATAATCCCTGTGAACTTGTTTTACATCAACAATGTCAAAATAATTGGAACAATGGTACATGGTATATGGATTCCCACGTCTAGCCATGGATGCTATGGTGTCCCATTGTCCTATGTTGGTATTGTATCGAATGCATGGAGTCGCATTCCATCTGTATATGTCCTGGTTGAAGGAATTTGTGATTTAAAATCCGTAGACTTTTACTCGTACTCACAGCTTGAAGTAAAGCTGTCGCTACAAACTTGTTTCGATTTTGGCCAATACAGCTATCTGAAAACAATGGTACTTCCTCAATCATCGCGCTAAGAGAGTTCAAGTTTATGCGGAGACATGTTGCCCTTCTGTTTCATTCCACATAACACATGTTCCTTTGTCGTCACTCATTGAATAAACAGTAATGTTGTAACATGACAGGTTTCGTCGTAGTATGCTTGGCTTTCCAGCGAGCATGGTGTAGGAAGTATAGCCTCTAGATCGAATGTTGTGTGCTTTCTCATGTTTTCTTTTGATTTTTTTTAATCTTTATCTTCTTCTCCGTGTCCCTTCGTTTGAGCTCTTGATGTTCCTGAAAGGCCTTTTCATCTTTCTCTTCCAAAGTTCCAGTTTCTTTCCTTGCGTTATACTCATTTCATACAACACATTGGTCTTTCTTAGGTGCATGATAGATTGTATTCACTGCAAAATATTTTCTATATTGATGTTGCTTTACAGCCCTCTTACCATTCTTCTAACATTGTTGGACATACAAGTCATACATTTTGCGAATTGTCAAGTTACTGCTCAAAAACGTGCGTCTCGAGTCTTTTCATTCGAGCACTGGAAATGATTCAATATGACAGTGTACATTCTGCACATCAACTTCGATTGTTTTATTATAACAGGTTCTTTTTCCCTCCCTTATCTATGATTGGGTTTAATGATTTCTGTTTTCATTTCAAAGCATAATCTACTGTTTTCATTCTAATACTTAAGTTGGCTGTAAAGAACTCTTTGATAACCTTTCCATCAAGAGGAAATGTGTAACGTCTTGTCACATCCCTATTCCTTTTTCCATCACTTTGTTTTCTTTTGCTAAATCTTCTAAATGACAGCATTTCTCTGAATTTTTGTCCGAATTTGACTGTACCTGAGATTGAGAGTGTCACTGTTCCAAGGTAGAAATCCCAAATAGTGATTTACAAACTTCATAATGCGACAGCATAATTCTTTTCATACATAATCTACATTTTCTGGCATGTTCAAGCTTCAAAGAAACAGTTTGCATCAGTTGCTACTTGCGGTCTTTTCATTCCGTTACTCCTGAGTAAAGCATCAATTATTTGAATGAGTTATAATGCTCCTAGTTCTTCTTTGTTTTGTCCTGGTTTGTTGTTGTTTGCTTCTACGCTTTTGACTTGTCTCTGGATTCACGAGGTTTGATTACTCCTTGAATCTGTTGCTTCGGTATTCTGTTGTCGATATTACTTTTTTCTTGTGTATTCTGCTAATCCTTTTACTTTGAAGACTCTTTATCCGAATCACTACTGTCTTTTTCTGCGACAGGAGATTTCTTTTTTGTGTTGCCTTTCAGTTTGAATCTTTTTGCGCTTTTTATTTTTTTCCATGACCTGTCTCTCGTGATAATTTTGGTGCCATTTCTTAATCTGTATCAGTTTCTGATTTAGTTAGATTCAGATCTGGATTAGAATTAGTGGTATTAAGATCTACCTTAGAAGGTTTGCAGTCGTCTTTACTAGAAACTACCGGTATATCCATCACCAATGTAAATGTTTGTTTCATTCAATGAAGCATTAATGGATGAATCAGGTCTTGGGCTTATCGGGTCTACGGCATTGTTTGTCACTCAGTAATCCTTATTCATTTTCATCAGCAAAAAGTGTTCTTAAGATATGCACCCCAAGCTGGACAAGTCATGTCCACATCGGGTGTTCCTATCCAGACTTCAGTTTCAATAATTTCATTACCTGATAATCTCGACCGTCCTGTTTTACTTTGTGTTGTTGCAGTGGTACTGAAGCAGAATCCGAATATTCATGTTAATATGTTCCAAAATTATTTCTTGTGGTAAAGTTTCCTGTCGTGGCCTTGCATCAAATGTGTTTTTGCTGGGATATGCTGTATATATCGTAACGTTCTCTGATTCGCCAGTCAGCACTTTCAAACTACTAGTACCTATGAGATCATCATCATCACAATCTGACCATAGGTCTGCCTGTGCCTTTTTTTTAGACAGAACCTCTTCATTTGAATCTGCCCATTCTGTCTTTCTTTTACTATCCATCTCCAAAATCTGTCCTTAGTCTCTACATCATCAAAAAATATCGCGTGCGATTGTGATTTAAAATTGACTTGTGATTAAGACATGAGAAATATATCTACAACAGAATACGGAAGCAATAGGTTCAATGCAGAAATCTTAAACCCATGAAGCCAGGGACAAGACAAAAGCGTGGAAACAAATAATTAGAACTAGGACATGACATAAATAAATGAAAATCAAAAACATGTAACAAACTGCAACACGAAAGCCGAGGCATTAGCAATGTGAAACCCCATCAAAACTCGGGAGTGACATCAGGTATGAAATGACCGAATTTAGTTGACATAGGATATGGTTTTGTAATTGTGGTAGGCAACTGAAAAATAACCTGTTTTGACTTTATATATTCTAAAAATCTTCTGGAATGCTTAGAGTCTAAGTCTCGAGACTTCTGCAACAGTATAAAAACCTTTGAATTCACTAATACGACAGACTGAAAGAACTGGTTCATCTTTGTTTTATCAAAAAGAATGGTCAACGCAGATATCAATATCTTGTTCTTAGTAGAGATAGACCTTACTTTGTTAAACACCACGCTGATTCTTACGATAAGTACTCTGAACTGATATCGTCAAAATGTTGGACTTTTTGATAGATAACATATTTGTAATGTTTGGAGATCGTGTATTTCAACAATCAGTCGGTCCAATGGGTACTAATTGTGCTCCTTTACTGGCCGACTTTGGATGGAAGGGGGTGCTGCCGGACATAATTTTGAGGGAAAATCACCCAAGGGCTAGTTTATGTAACCAAGACATGATTAACCTGGTTAAGGGTCGTGTAGCCCATGCGTTAATTCGGTGAGGCCAATGCATCCGGGGTGTTCCCAATGTCGTACAGCCAATGATTTTGGGCCCAGTGCATCCCGATCAGTCTGTGAAAGAAGGGCTTTCTAAAGTCAACCAATCAACTCTAAAAAGTATTTGCAGTTTGAGTTTTGGCAAAAAAAAACCCTACTCCAAAATCTCTCTAAATCAACGACCTCCCAGCTCCACCCTTCGTTCGACCACGATTACTACCAAAGTAGCCAAATGCTCAACACTAGTCATGGCCAGATTTATGTCAAAAGCATGCAGGAAATTTAAACCACCAGGCTTTTTCAGTTTTCTATATCGCATATACCAGAAAGCCAGGAAATGATATCGAAAAGACGCATACATATACTCGGGATATGGCTAGATATGGGACGTTTACACCGAATTACAAGAAAATCATTTTATCCCGGAAAACATCAATATTTCAGGTAATAGATATGGAGGTAGTCCTAACCATATTGTCTCAGCGACAAAATTTGGCCCATTCAAAAGAGATTTATCCTGAAGTGTTACTTCAATGCCACCATCACGATTTAGATTTAAATACATAAATACAAAGTAGTGAAGTCCTATGAATATCTTTTTCTTTTCTATTTACACTTTGATTATTAGGAATCTTGATGTATCACCGGTGAACATTTTAAAGATGTGTAATATTTACTTGTACAAACTATTAACCTTAAAATGAAGCGAGTGTGAAACAGTGTCTGATGCCATTCAAATGATTGAGAGATATGAAGCCATACTGGGGAAGCCTGCGATTCAGAATGATAAGAAAGTTACAGTTAGACAGATTTCATGAGATTGAGACCGGTGCGAGAGTAAAATCAGTTGACAGTCAGGATTGCCACACTAGAGAAGACTATAGAAAACTCCGGGCCATTTTAGTAAGGCAGATCATTTGCATAGAAAACATCAACTTGAATGTTTTATTTACTAGTATGTTTCAACTACCCATTTATGCAGAGACCGTATAGGTATACCATAATGCATCAAGTTCACGTGGGTAATCGCACCTGGAAACTGGGGTAATCGGACCTGGCAACTGCATCAAGCTCACACGGGTAATCGCACCTGGCAACTGCATCAAGCTCACATGGGTAATCGCACCTGGCAACTGCATCAAGCTCACATGGGTAATCGCACCTGGCAACTGCATCAAGCTCTCGTTGGTACTGCAAGCCGTGGATGTGGTCGATATTCGTAAATAACCTGAAGCAGAATTTAAAGGGAATATTTTGTTGAATTTGATTTTGTAATAAAAAGA